>JANAVB010036819.1:1120528-1190528 GCA_029216955.1 Iris pallida
TCGGCGTTAGCGACGGCTTTGTGGCAACTAGCCGACGGATTACCGACGACAAGCCGTTACATTTTTTATTTTATTTTTAGGGGGAGAAAAGTTCGCTCATCCGTCGCTAGGGCGTCAGAGATATAGCGACGGATATTCAGCCGTCGCTATGCAGTCGATTATTTGGCGGGAATTGTGGGAGAATTGGCGGGACAATTCTTCGACTACGTAGCGACGGATATTCAGTCGGCAAGTATCAAAAAGAGCGACTAACGGGCGACGGATAAAAATCCGTCGCTAGTCCGTCGCTAAATATACGTTCCAGACTTAAATTGAAACGGCGGGGTAAACTTTTCGCATTCTTCCCAAATTCACTCTCTCTCCTCTCTCTCTCTCTCTCTCTCTCCCGCGGCTTCGATGATCGGCGTCGGCGTCCTCTCCTCTCTCTCTCCCGAAGGTAATCCCCTCTCTCTCTCTCTCTCTCTCTCTCTCTCCCTCTCTCTCTCTCTCTCGCGGTGTCGTAGGGGCAGCGGGGGCGGCGGGCTTGGGGCGGGGGCGTCGGGGGATGGGCGGCGGAGGACGGCGGTGGACGGGGGGTTGTGGGTGGCGGGGCTGCGGGGGGCGGCGGGCTTGGGGCGGCGGCATTTTGGTCGGGGCGGCGGGGGGCTTTGCTTCTCAAATTCATCTGAGTTTATATATTGGCTAAATAATGTGTTATCCATATTGGGTGTTATCCATTTGTTTAGTGGTGTTTGGATTAGTAAATGTGAATATGGGGTTTGGGTTCATGGTGTATATGTTCACTGTGTCAAGGACAGTGCGAGTTCTTCATCTGCCTTCTTTATTAAGAATATCCTTGGGACATTCGCTTCACCAAAGTCACTGAATAAGTGGAGTTTTTCCTGGAAAACCGACCATTACAGTTGTGTGCTTCTATATAGATGTATATATCTATACATCTAACTGTGATATACATATGTGTACGTGTGCTTTAGAGAGTGAGGAATGAAGGCAGGCCTACCATGCCTATTAGCATGCAGGACGGCTTGGGGTGTAATGTGTGAGTGTAGGCATGGTAGGAAATATAGGTAATGCTAGTGTAACTAGACTAAGGTAGTGCTTGCTAGATAGTAAGGACACTCTAGTATCCTAACCAAGTTAATTTTAGCCTAGATATTTAGGATATAGCTCCCATATCCTAGAAGTGGACTCTTGCAATTTAGAAATAGATGGATTGACTCAGTTTGATTAATTGACATATAATGACTCTAAAACTTGATTTGCTGCTGCAAGCATACAACACCACAAAAATATTTACTGACTCGTCAAGTTGAACCGTGTATAACATGCTCGATGCTTAAGAGGAATCATTTCGACTTAGTGGACTATCGAAGAATCGGTATCTGACTATAGGTATCGGTATCGGTATCGAACTATCGGACTATCGGTATCGGTATCGAACTATCGGTATCGCTAGCGGACTATCGAACTATCGGTATCGGTATCGCACTATCGGTATCGGTATCGCACTATCGGTATCGGACTATCAGTATCGGTATCGGTATCGAACTATCGGCATCGAACTATTAGTAACAACTGTACTTAGATTTTTCTCTTCTCGAGCTAGAATACCAGCGGATCCACCAGTTACATGATTATATACTAATTCTGTTTAGTTTGTTTTACTATACAGATTTTCACATCCAATCTGTGATGGATCGTTATTTCGTTGATCGTACATGGATGTACAAACGACAACACGATAGCAGAATAAGTGTGAGTGACGATTTTTAGACAGGCGTGGAAGTGTTTCTTAAGTATGCCATGAGCAAAGCTCAGTTTATGGACGGTAACAAAATCAAGTGTCCATGTTGTAATTGTCGCAATAGACGTTACGAAGAAGTGGTGAGTGTAAGAGATCATTTAACCCGTAAGGGTTTCGTACGTTATTACGGCCTGTGGACATCGCAAGATGAACTATATGTGGAAAGACAGGTTGCGAATGCTGCTACTTATGCTTTTGATGATAATGTTGCAGCGGATTTTGTCGTCGATGACGACGAATGCTCTGTTGATTATGGAGACGTGCAGAACCTTGCACGAGATATGGTGTACGACGCGGCAGGGCCTAATTTTGATCCGGAGGATCCTAATCCCGAGGCGAAGGAGTTCTATGATATGTTTCAGGATGCTGAAACTTCTTTATATCCTGATTTTGAGCCACATTCCGTACTGTCAGTGACGATACGATTGTTGAACATAAAGTCCGATTTTAACTTGCTACAAACTTGCTATGATCGGATTACACAGCTAATGAAGGAGGTGTTACCGAAGGAATCAAAAGAGCTTCCAAAAAACTTTTACAAGTCGAAGATGATGGTCCGACAACTGGGACTGGGGTACGACAAGATAGATTGTTGTCGCAACGGATGCATGTTGTACTACAAGGAGAACGAGGATATAGAAAGTTGCAGCTTCTGTAATGCGGATCGTTACAAGCCAGTCAGGGAAAAAGAAAAGTCAACTAGAAAACGATGTCCTTACAAGTATATGCATTACTTGTCGATCACGAAGCGCTTGCAGAGGATGTATATGTCTCAGAATACAGCAGAACACATGACGTGGCATAACGAAGAACGCACAAAGGACGATGGAGAATTGTCACATCCTTCGGATGGAGAGGCGTGGAAATATTTCGATTTTTGCCATCCAGATTTTGCTGCAGAGCCTAAAAATATACGCATGGGGCTATGTTCTGATGGCTTTGCCCCTTTCGGGCAGTCGGGATCTCAATACTCCTGCCGGCCGGTCATTCTGACCCCTTACAATCTGCCACCATGGATGTGTATGAAGACTCCTTATATGTTCTTGACAGCTATCATACCGGGTTCCAAAAATCCAACGAAGAATATCGATATATATTTACAGCCGTTGGTGGATGAGCTGAAACAGCTGCGGGAGATCGGCGTCACGACCTATGATATTTCCAGGAAATAGAACTTTCAGATGAGAGCTTCACTGATGTGGACAATTAATAATTTTCTCGCATACGGTATGCTGTCGGGATGGAGTACTCATGACACCATGTCTTGTCCGATATGCATGCAAAATAGTAAGGCGTTCCGCCTTAAGCATGGAGAAAAAACTTCTTTCTTTGATTGTCATCGTCAATTTCTGTCCGCGAGTCATCCTTGGAGAAAGAACAAGGACGCGTTCAGAGCTGGAAAACAAGAATTTTCTCATCCGCCTGCCAGATTGTCGGGATACGATATTTGGGAAGATGTAAAGGACTTGCCCACTGTAATGGAAAATCCATCGAACAATCGTGTCGATGGGTTCGGACAAACCCATAACTGGACCAAACGGAGTATCTTCTGGGACTTGCCTTATTGGAAAGATAATCTTATAAGGCATAATCTTGATGTTATACATATCGAAAAGAATGTGTTCGATATTGTCTTCATTGCCGTCATAGATATTAAAGGAAAGACGAAGGACAATCCAAAAGCAAGACAAGATATTGTCGAGATATGCAAGCGTCCTTATCTGAACTTAATACAAAGGGGAGCTGGTGGACAAATAACTAAGCCGATAGCACAATACATATTGAGCAAGGAAGATAGATTAATAATCTGCAAGTGGGTATCTACTTAAAGATTTTCCGACGGCTATGTGTCGAATTTGTCTAGATGCGTTGATCTCAATGAACGCAAGCTAACGGGAATGAAGAGTCATGACTGTCACGTGTTTATGGAAAGATTACTGTCCATTGCTTTGAAAGAGTTGTTGCCTTCTGCTGTATGGGTTCCGTTGGCCGAACTATCAATATTCTTTAGGGATATTTGTTCAACTAAGTTGACTGTGCAACACATGGTTGAACTTGAGGAGAAGATTATCTTAACAATTTGCAAGTTGGAGAAAATATTTCCTCCTGGCTTCTTCGACAGCATGGAGCATCTACCGATTCATCTAGCATACGAAGCCCTTGTCGGTGCATCTGTTCATTATCGATGGATGTACCTATTTGAAAGGTACATAAAATTGATATAATTTAAGTTGAATTTCAGTGGATTTTAAAATTCTTTCTTAATTCTCAAGATAATTTGTCTCTCTAGATACCTACACCATCTAAAGAAGAAAGTTGGCAACAAGGCTCATATAGAGGCTTCGATATGCGAAGCATATCTTACCGAAGAGGTGTCAAACTTCTGCTCCATTTATTTCGATACTCATGTTAAGACAAATCGAAATAGATGGTGTAGGTATCTAGAGATTTGATGAAGCAAGTGACTACACTTATATATTCTTATTTTCTCTAATAGTGTATTTACAGATAAAGTCAAAATGAGGACACCCGATATTACCGATGAGGGACTTTAAAGAGAGGTTGATTGTACATTTCCGTCATGGTTTCGCAAATACGTAAGTAACTGAGATTATAATCTCGAATTTGATGAAGTAAGTGACTACACTTATATATTCTTATTTTCTCTAATAGTGTATTTAGAGATGAAGTCAAAATGAGGACACCCGATATTACCGATGAGGGACTTCAAAGAGAGGTTGATTGTACATTTTTGTCATGGTTTCGCAAATACGTAAGTAACTGAGATTATAATTGAGGTTGATTTTATATATTCTTATAAAATACGTAAGTAACTGAGATTAGAAATATATAATCTAAAACATTTAAATTATAAATATTTATTTACAGGTTTTATTGCCTGAAACAACACTCACTAATGAGAGTGTTCGTTATCTGGCATTGGGACCGAAGAGGCAAACAAAGACTTGGCCAGGCTATATCGTTAATGGCTTCAGGTTTAAGGCAACTCAGAATGCTATAAATGTCGAATTTATCAATGACGGCATCAGTACCAAGGATTCCGGTGTTTGCATAAGAGGCACCATCTATGACGACGAACCGGACTTTGACTATTATGGAGTGCTTCGGGATATTGTAGATTTCCAATATACTGGCCCATATGATATGCATATTGTAATTTTCAAATGTGAGTGGTTCGATACGACACCAAATATCGGTTGGAGAATCGATAAACAATTTGGATTTTGTCGATATAAATCATCGCAGGAGGTATAGAGGGTCCGATACATTTGCGATAGCAAATCAGGCTGTTCAAGTCTACTATACAAGCTACCCAAGGCGTCGTAGAGATCGATTTGACTGGTGGGCAGTATGCAAGATTAAATCTAGAAATACATTCAACGTTGGAGACCCATTATACCAAGAGGACCAGATTGAAAAGTCCCAATACTTGGGACAACACTCGGATACAATGGATGTTGAAGATATTGTTGAGGAAAATAGAGGGGAGGAAGAGGTTGATACACAAGACTTAGCTGTCAACCAGGGGAGAAAGAGGCGTCTTGTCCCAAATATTGAGGCAGAAGAAGAACAAGAAGAAGAAGAAGAAGAAGAGGAAGAAGAAGACGAATTTGATGGGGATGAGGATACAAATGAAATCGACGATGAAGATAAGGATGCGGATGCGTATCCATTCTTATCAAATAAGGACAGGGTTAACTGAAGTTGTTCAAACAGGCAAGAAGGAAGTGTGTGTGCTTCTGGATGTACAATGCAATTTCGGTAGTCATTTTCTATTTCAGTTGAAAAATGCAGTCGAATGTTTGGGGTGCCATAAGTGATCAAGGGGTAGTAACTCATATCACAGGAGAAAACTTTGCACAAAGTTCTATTACTATTAATGGGTGGCTCCAGGATTTCTTATGGGCACAGGCATCTCAGGTAATTCAGTCTTATAGTTCTTCATTATCTGCATATGGTCTTTTTTTCTTAGGTGCTCATTTTGTTTGAGCTTTTAGTTTAATGTTTCTATTCAGCGGAGGAGGATGATGATGAAGACGAGGCCGAGGATGAGAACGAAGACGATGATTAGGTTAAATATTGTTGTATATTAAAAACACTTCTAATTACGAGAATTAATGTTTTTTTCGTTCGATTATTTACTTATTGCAGAAGGCACTCCTAGTCTTTTTCATCGCGGCAGCACTCGTCTCCCTACTGGTGGTATGTATATTTTAGTTTAGAATTTTATATTCATTTACACTTTTATATTGTTAATTATGTTTATGTGTTCTATTTACATGTCATGATGGATGACCGTGATCGTGGTGCTGGTGGTGGTCGTGGTGCTGGTGCTGGCGGTGGTGGTGGTCGTGGTCGTGGTCGTAGTGGTGCTGGTGGTCGTGGTCGCATTCAATCTTCCTGGGATGTGACCCCATCCAGCGAGCCCGACCTGGAGAGTACCCCGGGCACAGACGCATCCCGCCGTCGATCGACTACTTCATTGAGGCATGAGTCTGGATCTGCTAGCGGATCCGTTCCGCTAGCGGACCCACCAACGGATCCACCAGTGGATCCCCCAGTTACTGCACAGTAGGCCCCGGAGTACCCCCATACTCGGTTCCATCCGATTACTGGGGAGTACATACGCGGACCCGCGGATCCTCCGACGGCACCAGAGAGGCCGAGAGGCGAGTTCCGACGAGAGTTATGGCCCGAGGGGACTTCGTAATTAAATTTAAGATAATTTATTAAATTTCTTTCATTTATTCAAGTTAATAATCCAGTCGTTTCTTCTTTGTAGGTTTTTTCCGTTTAATGTTGCCAGGGCTCTTGGAAAAATTATCCGGGCTAACTTCCATGGTGCCTACCTCAACTTTTCGTCGGTGCCCCCAAACTTAAAGTACGTCTGGCTTGACGAGTTGAGGGCATATATCTATATCTTCTGGTTAATTATTAGTTACTCTTTAATTAACCATTTTTTAAATTACGTGATAATTGAACTTGTATGTTAGACGACGTACTGGTGGCCCCCTCCATCGCGAGGACGCGATCCGCAGGACCTACAAAAGCGCTGCCTCGAAGAAGATACGGGATATAATTCATGACCTAAAAATGGGGCATACGAGGTCGAATTGGATCCGGCAGGAGTATTATGAGGACCTCTTAGATATGATGAATACTCCTGCTTACAAGGAGAAATCAGAGAAGGCGAAGGCGAACCGACAGGCCGCGGGGCTTCATACTGGTGGATCAAGGCCCCACGCAGCGACGCTTGCAGATCTGGTGAGATACCGTAAATTTATTTTACTATCGAATTTGGTATTATTAATATACGAAGTTAATTAAGTACTACGAAAATTTCGTATGCAGGTCCAACGGGCAGTGAAGGAGGGAAGGACGCCAGAATCGGTCACCATGCACGACGTGTTCCAGCATACGCACAAAAGACGGAAGGACGGGAGCTTCGTCGACGAGAGGGCCAAGGAGACTAATGTAAGTACTTACGTTTATGAGATTTACGTTAGAATTAAAAGTATTCGGACTATAACTTAGGTAAACTTAGGATTCACACTTAACTTAGTGAAACATAGGATTTAGATTACAACTTAGGTAAATTTTATAACATAAACACATTCATTTGGTAGGCTGCGTATCGTGAGGCCCTTAGTCGGGCTCAGTTAACTGACACCGAGGATGTCGGTGAAACGATGCCCGCCCGGACGCCCTCTTCTTTGGCCGCTCGTAACGACTTGTTCGTAGATACCGTCGACAGCTTTAAGAAAGGGCTCCTGTACGGAGTCGGCTCCCTAGGGCCGTTGCACATGGCGACTAAGAGATTTCCACCAATACCGCCTCTTCCCGCGGCCCCGGCAGACGATGATGTTAGGTCGCAGCTTACGCAGCTGCACGAGGCGGTATCGTCCTTGCGAAAGCAAATTGCATCGCACTTTCCGCCTCCGTCTGCTGCTGCCGGTCCGTCTGCTGCTGGTGTCGGTCCGTCTTCTGCTGGTGCTGGTGTCGGTCCGTCTTCTGCTGGTGCTGGTGTCGGTCCTTCTTCCGTGGGTCATCTTTCTTTCAACCCTGCTGCCCCTCTGGTACCGACTCCGACTGTGATGACACTCCTTGATCTTATGTCGCCAGAGCAGCTACGCAGACTTCCGAGCAGTGTCTACGACGACTTGCCGCCGTACCTGGTGGAGTAGTATATTCGTCGGTCGCAGCAGGGATTACTACCACCGGGCAAACGAACTCCTCCTCCTTCTTAAAGTATTGTAATTAAGAAAATTTAGAATATTTGTAGGAATGTTGGAATATTTGTGGGAATATTGGAATATTTATGGGAATTTCAGAATATTTGTGATAATTTTATATTGGTGTGCATTATATATTTCGTCTATGTAATTGTTGGATAATTGGTGCAAATTTTTTTGATTGTTTGGTCTATGTGATTGTTTGGTTTATGCATATTTGTGTGAACAGGGAAAGCTCTGCATTTTTTTCAATAAAATATCAGTTAGCGACGGACTAGTGACCGCTTAGCGACGGATATTTCCATTTTCCGACTAATTTTTGACGGAATATCCGTCGCTACCTGGAGATTTGAAAGTATTTCCAGTTAGCGACGGGTAGTCGACGGATTCGCGTCAGACAATTCGTCGCCAAGCTCCTGGAAATACATAGTTCGACGAAATAGCGACGGAACATCCGTCGCCAAGGTTCTGGAAATGCATCACAATCCAGAATAATGGCGACGGATTATCAGTCACTAGTCCGTCGCTTCCTCGACGGATGAGCGACTCAATGGCGACGACTTATCCGTCGCCATGGTTCTGGAAATGCCAAGCATTTCCAGCACATGGTCGACGGATAATCCATCAGTATTCCGTCGCTAATCCGTCCTTTGTTAGTGACGACATTCGACGGAATAGCGACGGAACGATACACTCTGATAAGCTATTACGACGGTTTACCGACGGACCACTACGTTGCTAGCCTCTACACAGTTCAGTATTTAATACTTGAAATAGACGAAAGACAGTCGAAAAGTCGTCGCTACTACTTCGTATTGTGAAGTCGAAAAGCCGTCGCTATGCCGTCGCTTGACGACTACTTATCGACGGATCATTATTAGCGACGAGCTGATTGCCGACGGATTATTTTGGCCAAGATCCGTCAGTGATTGTCACTAATACAAATTGCCGACGGACGGGCGACGGATCGGGCCGTCGCTAAATCGACATATTTTGGTAGTGTGTCATTGAACATGCATTTTCTTGTAGTGCACGATAATCATGACTAAACTTCAATCAAGGGCAAGATCAAAATGTTTGATCAAAATTATGATCATTTAGATACAATCAAAAGAATAATCGAATATAGATATTCGAAAGGCGATTCAATGAAGGATATATAGGAAGAAGCTAATCTTATTAACACTCTACAGACCACTCTCTTAAGTTTGCTAACTACTATCATCATCAAGGAATATAAGATAACTACGCAGTCATTATGACTAATTCTACTAGAACCAAGGAATATATTGGATCAATTCCTATGTAATCCGCCAATTTCTTCCCTTAATCAAACAATTCCTTAGTCATCATCTCTCGCTCCTTCCATTTCTGACTTCATGAAGGTTACATTCTCAATTGTCGATAAATCCTTTCTAAGTTGGTTCATGATATGTGTATCCGAAAATCTCAATTCTCGTAAGCTAGTGACTAAGTCACTAATCAAATTTGAATGTCTTCAAAATATCGTCCTGCCCCCAACATGTATAAATCTTTCACACCACATGATCAAAATAGTCCTTACACCAATATTTTATCTTCACGTGTCCAAATTGTGCAACACGAATCTGACCAGAATTTGAATCCTCAACGCTTTTTTAATTGTCCAACAAAATCTCACTTAACGATCCTTCTTTAATCACTAATCACTATTCCAAGAGTTATATGCCAATATCATTGTCTTAATTCCTCGGTATTACAACGATAACTATTCCTTCCAGAATTCATTAATTCTTTTATGGTCATATCCCTTTTTTCCTTTCAAAATTAACTCCTTTGAGTGTTCATTTACTTGATTCTTATATTCTCAAGTTCCTTTATTATCCAAATTGTAATTCCAACTTCTCTATAAAAGAAACTTTTCAAATCTTAATCTTTCTTCAACATCATCTGATCTCTTATAATGGATTTCTTTATCATTCTATATAATTCCTTTAGTTATAAAACATCATACTTCTTCATAAATCTGATATCACTACTAACTATTCTGTTATCTTTCTCCTGGACAAACAATAACTCAAAAGCCCTTCAAAACTGATTTACCAAACCTTCTTACCCATGATCTTATTCTACTACCCTTCTGTCTTTACCGGTCTACTATGGGTTCCAAGGGTGTCCTTACTAGAAATGAGCTACTAGGATTAGTAGGTAATTATTTATGCCCCCCTGTATATATATCCATACTCAACCACAAAATGTATATTAGCTATTTTGTACAATTAGCTATTTGTAAAGTATTTATATATAGCTACCAAAATATGTAATTATCAACAAAGTATACAACACCTGAGTTTGAACCATGAAAGAGATTGGGCAAAAGGTATTTGAAATGGTATTAATGAACTCTAGAGAAAATTAAGTAGAAATTCTAGAGGAATCCTTATTCCTATTAGGCATGGTATAAAAGTAATCCCTGAGAGTTGCTAGGAATATGACCTCAAGTTAGGAAAAAGTTAAACTAATTCTGATATGGATAAAAGGCCAAATAATGTAAATATAGGACATGGATATAGTCGCAATAGTATCCGAAACTCATGCATATCCAAAATTACTTTACCTAGATTTTATGCCCCGCCAGTGTACATCCGGCTGCAATGAACTCTCGGCTCCATGACTCAAGAATGATAAGTACCGAATGGTCTCTAAACTTTACCCATTTCAAATGATATTGACGTAACATCTCAAGTGGTCGGAACATGTTGTATCTAGGACATAGTATCAATAGTATCCGAAAAATTATGCATAACTGAAATCACCTTCACTTAGATCCCATGCTTCGCCAGTACGCTGCTAGCTGCAGTGGACCTGTAGTTTCCATGATTCAGATAAATGGATGTAGTGTGCAGCTGCCATGCCATAATAGGTCATCGAATATTCTCTCAACTTTATCCATAGAAATCTCAAGGGAGCAGCACATTGATAATTTAATTTCAAACAAGCTTCCTGATTTACCAAGGAGATTCAACCACACTAGAAAGGATATATAGTATCAGTGTATATATCTGTTCTTGAGAATCAAGGAATCGACTATCAATAAGAAGAAAAGAATCATAAGGATTGATTTAAGTCAAAAGTAACATACGTTCTTCAACTTTTCCCTAATACTCAATGATCAAGGTTAGAAACTTATAGACACAGAATTGATCAAAATCTGACTATGGCTAATTGAGTCAGATTCATGGGAATAAAATGATGAGGTTTGGAGTGGAAGGACCAAAGAAGGGGATTGTTATTGGCTCATGGAATATTACTTAGGGAATATTGTCCGATACTGGAATCATTTTGGGAAAATAATTCCTTATGGCCAATAGATAGTTTTGGAAGAAAAAAAAAGTTGGGTCAAATGGCTAATATGTGAGCTCTAGTGCTCTAAATGAAATAATTGGGTTTGGAATGGTTAGAGAAAATTAAATAGGATTATTAAACCAATCAGTGGAGAAGTTGGAAACGACTATTAATAGATTCGATAAATTTGCTAAGGAGTTTAAACTCTAAATAGTGAAGGGTTTCCAGATTCTAAATAGAGATAGAGAAGTAGGAGTCTGATCAAACTAATTAAAAAATTGAAATAGTTCATGAATAGGCTTGCTAAAAGAGAAGTTTGGAAAACCTGATTTTAATCTGGAAGCCTAGATCCTAAAGAATGTTAGAATCTGATAATATTATGGGAGAAGATAATCCAAAAGTCATGGAGTTGTAAACACGAATTTTCTAGGAGAAACTATGAGGCATAAAAAATTCAAAAATTACTATAAATAGTAAAGTATACACAATCACACAATCGGCCTATGCTGTGATGAGTTTTCTTTTCTGCAGGCTCCCAATGGTACTACAGTCCTAAGTACCATCAGATGGACATGCATGGGACACCACAAAAATATGTCACGCCCTGCTTCTGAATAATCGGGTGCGGGTCGAGTCATGTCCGGCTTATGCTGTCATTGACAGCGGTAGTCAGCCGTCTAGTCTAATCAGCATCAGTATAATCTCATCATAGCATCTACCATGAGTTATCCACTACTAATCATCATAGATCACTATATAATTATTACAGGCTTATACATGAATACTCGGGTACAAATCCGGTAAGAATATGAAATCTATCTACCAACAACATATACTCAAATACATCCAGACAATCTCCTATACATGAATCTATATTTCAAAGTCTGGAGTGAGCTCCGCTGCTAGGTCTCCCTACTGGCCATGACAATTTAATAATCGATCTCACCTACAATCAACGATCCAGTCACAAAAGGAGCAAAGCACAATGTAACTCAACAATACTTACCACAGGATGTCAATGAAACAGGTATAACAAGAGAAACTGAAAGACAGATAAACATGAGAAATAACAGAGCATGCACTAATACGTAAACATGTGCAATTGGACATCATCAACATGTGGAGACTAATATGTATCAGGCATATTAAATAAATAATAAGCTATCAGTCATGTAAATCAGGCATATCTAATGATAATGCTATCAAGCATATAATAATCAGATATGTCTGACGACAATGCTATCACTCATGCAATAACCAGGCATGTCTGACGATAATGCTATCAGTCACGCAATAATCAGACATGTCTTATGACAACTCTATCAGTCATGCATATAATGGACATCAGTCATACATATTATGCTATCAGGCAAGATTTGTCCAATATCAGACAATCACATGTCTTCGAATGTTTCCCATCCGATACGAAAAATAATGCAAGCAAGCAATCAAGAACAAGTGAAATAAATGACACGATGATCATGTGTATATACAATGCATTCAATGATGATAAAACTGAGTACATGTACTTGTCTCTTTTTCGGGGTCTGGTACTTGTCTTCTAATCACCTATAAATAGAAATAATAATATTTAAAAATATTCTATTTGTCTTAATTCTTAACTAAAGTTATTAACTCTACTATTAATCCTAATAATAACTATTACTCAACTATTACTAATATTCCAAGTACTAATAGCTAACTTTCTACATGGTCAGCCACCTTAACCAATTAATTGGTATCAAACTTCAGTCCATGAGAATACTTGGTCCAACCATAATAAGCTAAGGCTCGAGTCTAACACTCTACTTACTCAGTCCCTATCTAAGCTTATTACACAGAATCAATTATTCAAACTTTAACCTAAACTTAACGGTCAACTATTTGAAATTCTAAAGGCTATACAACTGTCATGACCCGATCCCAATGTAGTGGATCTAGTCGGATCATGCCCAGCCTGCACCGTTGTGAGATGGCGGCAGT
The DNA here is from genome assembly GCA_029216955.1 of Iris pallida. NCBI lineage: Eukaryota > Viridiplantae > Streptophyta > Magnoliopsida > Asparagales > Iridaceae > Iris > Iris pallida. Next base: position 1,133,894 of record JANAVB010036819.1, read on the forward strand.
AAGCTGTATCAAGCAGTGAAACACAACATGCAGAAACATCTAACGGAAATAAAACATTTTATTCAACTGGCAAACAGTCTGGAAATAAAACAAACAACAACAATATTCATTTTATTATAATAGAATCTGAAAAGGAAAGTAAAGGAAAGAGCTAAGCCAACATTCTAGGGTTCAGGGGTTCCTGGTTCAGCCTCTGCGGGACCCAAGTTTGTCCCATAGAAAGTACAGTAAGGCAGCTCCTCTTCAACGTAATCACCTAAAAATTTTGGGTCTCCAGTCAGGAGGGAGCAAGAACATATTTCATCCACATCTAGCAATTCTAAATTAATAATAAATGTAAAGTGCGAAACAGTTTAAGAAACATATATATATATATATATATATATATATATATATATATATATATATATATATATATATATATATATATAGTATTTAATAGTAAAAAGACTAACAAGCAAGATGATGTCAATGTTCAGAATGATGCAATGCTAAACTAGTGTTTGAGTATATAACAGGGCCTGTGACCGGCTGGGATAGAGGCAATATGTATACTAACGTTTCGGCCGAACCGAATAGTATACGGTACGGCTCAACCCACAGTGAGGTTGGGGTTAGTGCAGACGAGAAACGAGTGAGATTTGGCAGTCGGATGTTTGGGGTGCCATAAGTGATCAAGGGGTAGTAACTCATATCACAGGAGAAAACTTTGCACAAAGTTCTATTACTATTAATGGGTGGCTCCGGGATTTCTTATGGGCACAGGCATCTCAGGTAATTCAGTCTTATGGTTCTTCATTATCTGCATATGGTCTTTTTTTCTTAGGTGCTCATTTTGTTTGGGCTTTTAGTTTAATGTTTCTATTCAGCGGAGGAGGATGATGATGAAGACGAGGCCGAGGATGAGAACGAAGACGATGATTAGGTTAAATATTGTTGTATATTAAAAACACTTCCAATTACGAGAATTAATGTTTTTTTCGTTCGATTATTTACTTATTGCAGAAGGCACTCCTAGTCTTTTTCGTCGCGGCAGCACTCGTCTCCCTACTGGTGGTATGTATATTTTAGTTTAGAATTTTATATTCATTTACACTTTTATATTGTTAATTATGTTTATGTGTTCTATTTACATGTCATGATGGATGACCGTGATCGTGGTGCTGGTGGTGGTCGTGGTGCTGGTGCTGGCGGTGGTGGTGGTCGTGGTCGTGGTCGTAGTGGTGCTGGTGGTCATGGTCGCATTCAATCTTCCCGGGATGTGACCCCATCCAGCGAGCTCGACCTGGAGAGTACCCCGGGCACAGACGCATCCCGCCGTCGATCGACTACTTCATTGAGGCATGAGTATGGATCTGCTAGCGGAAGACGCATCCCGCCGTCGATCGACTACTTCATTGAGGCATGAGTATGGATCTGCTAGCGGATCCGTTCCGCTAGCGGACCCACCAGCGGATCCACCAGTGGATCCTCCAGTTACTGCACAGTAGGCCCCGGAGTACCCCCATACTCGGTTCCATCCGATTACTGGGGAGTACATGCGCGGACCCGCGGATCCTCCGACGGCACCAGAGAGGCCGAGAGGCGAGTTCCGACGAGAGTTATGGCCCGAAGGGACTTCGTAATTAAATTTAAGATAATTTATTAAATTTCTTTTTATTCAAGTTAATAATCCAGTCGTTTCTTCTTTGTAGGTTTTTTTCGTTTAATGTTGCCAGGGCTCTTGGAGAAATTATCCGGGCTAACTTCCATGGTGCCTACCTCAACTTTTCGTCGGTGCCCCCAAACTTAAAGTACGTCTGGCTTGACGAGTTGAGGGCATATATCTATATCTTCTGGTTAATTATTAGTTACTCTTTAATTAACCATTTTTTAAATTACGTGATAATTGAACTTGTATGTTAGACGACGTACTGGTGGCCCCCTCCATCGCGAGGACGCGATCCGCAGGACCTACAAAAGCGCTGCCTCGAAGAAGATACGGGATATAATTCATGACCTAAAAATGGGGCATACGAGGCCGAATTGGATCCGGCAGGAGTATTATGAGGACCTCTTAGATATGATGAATACTCCTGCTTACAAGGAGAAATCAGAGAAGGCGAAGGCGAACCGACAGGCCGCGGGGCTTCATACTGGTGGATCAAGGCCCCACGCAGCGACGCTTGCAGATCTGGTGAGATACCGTAAATTTATTTTACTATCGAATTTGGTATTATTAATATACGAAGTTAATTAAGTACTACGAAAATTTCGTATGCAGGTCCAACGGGCAGTGAAGGAGGGAAGGACGCCAGAATCGGTCACCATGCACGACGTGTTCCAGCATACGCACAAAAGACGGAAGGACGGGAGCTTCGTCGACGAGAGGGCCAAGGAGACTAATGTAAGTACTTACGTTTATGAGATTTACGTTAGAATTAAAAGTATTCGGACTATAACTTAGGTAAACTTAGGATTCACACTTAACTTAGTGAAACATAGGATTTAGATTACAACTTAGGTAAATTTTATAATATAAACACATTCATTTGGTAGGCTGCGTATCGTGAGGCCCTTAGTCGGGCTCAGTTAACTGACACCGAGGATGTCGGTGAAACGATGCCCGCCCGGACGCCCTCTTCTTTGGTCGCTCGCAACGACTTGTTCGTAGATACCGTCGACAGCTTTAAGAAAGGGCTCCTGTACGGAGTCGGCTCCCTAGGGCCGTTGCACATGGCGACTAAGAGATTTCCACCGATACCGCCTCTTCCCGCGGCCCCGGCAGACGATGATGTTAGGTCGCAGCTTACGCAGCTGCACGAGGCGGTATCGTCCTTGCGAAAGCAAATTGTATCGCACTTTTCGCCTCCGTCTGCTGCTGCCGGTCCGTCTGCTGCTGGTGTCGGTCCGTCTTCTGCTGGTGCTGGTGTCGGTCCGTCTTCTGCTGGTGCTGGTGTCGGTCTTTCTTCCGTGGGTCATCTTTCTTTCAACCCTGCTGCCCCTCTGGTACCGACTCCGACTGTGATGACACTCCTTGATCTTATGTCGCCAGAGCAGCTACGCAGACTTCCGAGCAGTGTCTATGACGACTTGCCGCCGTACCTAGTGGAGCAGTATATTCGTCGGTCGCAGCAGGGATTACCACCACCGGGCAATCGAACTCCTCCTCCTTCTTAAAGTATTGTAATTAAGAAAATTTAGAATATTTGTAGGAATGTTGGAATATTTGTGGGAATATTGGAATATTTGTGGGAATTTCAGAATATTTGTGATAATTTTATATTGGTGTGCATTATATATTTCGTCTATGTGATTGTTGGATAATTGTGCACATTTTTTTGATTGTTTGGTCTATGTGATTGTTTGGTTTATGCATATTTGTGTGAACAGGGAAAGCTCTGCATTTTTTTTCAATAAAATATCAGTTAGCGACGGACTAGTGACCGCTTAGCGACGGATATTTCCATTTTTCGACTAATTTTCGACGGAATATCCGTCGCTACCTGGAGATTTGAAAGTATTTCCAGTTAGCGACGGGTAGTCGACGGATTCGCGTCGGACAATTCGTCGCCAAGCTCCTGGAAATACATAGTTCGACGGAATAGCGACGGAACATCCGTCGCCAAGGTTCTGGAAATGCATCACAATCCAGAATAATGGCGACGGATTATCAGTCACTAGTCCGTCGCTTCCTCGACGGATGAGCGACTCAATGGCGACGACTTATCCGTCGCCATGGTTCTGGAAATGCCAAGCATTTTCAGCACATGGTCGACGGATAATCCATCAGTATTCCGTCGCTAATCCGTCCTTTGTTAGTGATGACATTCGACGGAATAGCGACGGAACGATACACTCTGATAAGCTATTACGACGGTTTACCGACGGACCACTACGTCGCTAGCCTCTATACAGTTCAGTATTTAATACTTGAAATGGACGAAAGACAGTCGAAAAGTCGTCGCTACTGCTTCATATTGTGAAGTCGAAAAGCCGTCGCTATGCCGTCGCTTGACGACTACTTATCGACGGATCATTATTAGCGACGAGCTGATTGCCGACGGATTATTTTGGCCAAGATCCGTCAGTGATTGGTCACTAATACAAATTGCCGACGGACGGACGACGGATCGGGCCGTCGCTAAATCGACATATTTTGGTAGTGTGTCATTGAACATGCATTTTCTTGTAGTGCACGATAATCATGACTAAACTTCAATCAAGGGCAAGATCAAAATGTTTGATCAAAATTATGATCATTTAGATACAATCAAAAGAATAATCGAATATAGATATTCGAAATGGTACGACAATGGAAAAATCGGTTAGGCAGGAATGAAATTGGTACGGTCAGTAGAAAATTGTCCAGGCAGGAGCAAAATTTAGGGACGATCAAAATAGGACAAAGTGGTATATTCATGATCAAGTCAAAGTTTAAGATCTTCTCAGGATCATAACCATTTAGGGTCGATCAAGATACAATCAAATTTGTTTGAGGCACGATTAAGGACAAAATGGCACGATCATCATTAATCAGGGACGATCTTGAATCGAAAGGAACGAATAAGAAATGATCAAAATTGGTCAAAAACTATGATCAAAACTTTTGTGAGGTATGATCAATGGTCTAGCTACTACCAAGAGAAACAAAATCGTTCAGGCATGATCAGTGACAAAATAGGCACGATTAGAATAGAATGAAGATCTAGACACGATCGAAAAATCATAAAGCACGATCTAAGAATAGTTGGTTTAGATATGATCAAATTCAAAATTTAGGCACATTAAATAAAGATAATTAAAATAATATGACCAGGACCAAGATAGAGGTGAAATCCGTTAATATGCTTATACTGATGATCAAATGATCGTCGATTAAGAAGAAATCGAAAGGCGATTCAATGAAGGATATATAGGAAGAAGCTAATCTTATTAACACTCTACAGACCACTCTCTTAAGTTTGCTAACTACTATCATCATCAAGGAATATAAGATAACTACCCAGTCATTATGACTAATTCTACTAGAACCAAGGAATATATTGGATCAATTCCTATGTAATCCGCCAATTTCTTCCCTTAATCAAACAATTCCTTAGTCATCATCTCTCGCTCCTTCCATTTCTGACTTCATGAAGGTTACATTCTCAATTGTCGATAAATCCTTTCTAAGTTGGTTCATGATATGTGTATCCGAAAATCTCAATTCTCGTAAGCTAGTGACTAAGTCACTAATCAAATTTGAATGTCTTCAAAATATCGTCCTGCCCCCAACATGTATAAATCTTTCACACCACATGATCAAAATAGTCCTTACACCAATATTTTATCTTCACGTGTCCAAATTGTGCAACACGAATCTGACCAGAATTTGAATCCTCAACGCTTTTTTAATTGTCCAACAAAATCTCACTTAACGATCCTTCTTTAATCACTAATCACTATTCCAAGAGTTATATGCCAATATCATTGTCTTAATTCCTCGGTATTACAACGATAACTATTCCTTCCAGAATTCATTAATTCTTTTATGGTCATATCCCTTTTTTTCCTTTCAAAATTAACTCCTTTGAGTGTTCATTTACTTGATTCTTATATTCTCAAGTTCCTTTATTATCTAAATTGTAATTCCAACTTCTCTATAAAAGAAACTTTTCAAATCTTAATCTTTCTTCAACATCATCTGATCTCTTATAATGGATTTCTTTATCATTCTATATAATTCCTTTAGTTATAAAACATCATACTTCTTCATAAATCTGATATCACTACTAACTATTCTGTTATCTTTCTCCTGGACAAACAATAACTCAAAAGCCCTTCAAAACTGATTTACCAAACCTTCTTACCCATAATCTTATTCTACTACCCTTCTGTCTTTACCGGTCTACTATGGGTTCCAAGGGTGTCCTTACTAGAAATGAGCTACTAGGATTAGTAGGTAATTATTTATGCCCCCCTGTATATATATCCATACTCAACCACATATTAGCTATTTTGTACAATTAGCTATTTGTAAAGTATTTATATATAGCTACCAAAATATGTAATTATCAACAAAGTATACAACACCTGAGTTTGAACCATGAAAGAGATTGGGCAAAAGGTATTTGAAATGGTATTAATGAACTCTAGAGAAAATTAAGTAGAAATTCTAGAGGAATCCTTATTCCTATTAGGCATGGTATAAAAGTAATCCCTGAGAGTTGCTAGGAATATGACCTCAAGTTAGGAAAAAGTTAAACTAATTCTGATATGGATAAAAGGCCAAATAATGTAAATATAGGACATGGATATAGTCGCAATAGTATCCGAAACTCATGCATATCCGAAATTACTTTACCTAGATTTTATGCCCCGCCAGTGTACATTCGGCTGCAATGAACTCTCGGCTCAATGACTCAAGAATGATAAGTACCGAATGGTCTCTAAACTTTACCCATTTCAAATGATATTGACGTAACATCTCAAGTGGTCGGAACATGTTGTATCTAGGACATAGTATCAATAGTATCCGAAAAATTATGCATAACTGAAATCACTTTCACTTAGATCCCATGCTTCGCCAGTACGCTGCTAGCTGCAGTGGACCTGTAGTTTCCATGATTCAGATAAATGGCTGTAGTGTGCAGCTGCCATGCCATAATAGGTCATCGAATATTCTCTCAACTTTATCCATAGAAATCTCAAGGGAGCACATTGATAATTTAATTTCAAACAAGCTTCCTGATTTACCAAGGAGATTCAACCACACTAGAAAGGATATGTAGTATCAGTGTATATATCTGTTCTTGAGAATCAAGGAATCGACTATCAATAAGAAGAAAAGAATCATAAGGATTGATTTAAGTCAAAAGTAACATACGTTCTTCAACTTTTCCCTAATACTCAATGATCAAGGTTAGAAACTTATAGACACAGAATTGATCAAAATCTGACTATGGCTAATTGAGTCAGATTCATGGGAATAAAATGATGAGGTTTGGAGTGGAAGGACCAATGAAGGGGATTGTTATTGGCTCATGGAATATTACTTAGGGAATATTGTCCGATACTGGAATCATTTTGGGAAAATAATTCCTTATGGCCAATAGATAGTTTTGGAAGAAAAAAAAAGTTGGGTCAAATGGCTAATATGTGAGCTCTAGTGCTCTAAATGAAATAATTGGGTTTGGAATGGTTAGAGAAAATCAAATAGGATTATTAAACCAATCAGTGGAGAAGTTGGAAACGACTATTAATAGATTCGATAAATTTGCTAAGGAGTTTAAACTCTAAATAGTGAAGGGTTTCCAGATTCTAAATAGAGATAGAGAAGTAGGAGTCTGATCAAACTAATTAAAAAATTGAAATAGTTCATGAATAGGCTTGCTAAAAGAGAAGTTTGGAAAACCTGATTTTAATCTGGAAGCCTAGATCCTAAAGAATGTTAGAATCTGATAATATTATGGGAGAAGATAATCCAAAAGTCATGGAGTTGTAAACACGAATTTTCTAGGAGAAACTATGAGGCATAAAAAATTCAAAAATTACTATAAATAGTAAAGTATACACAATCACACAATCGGCCTATGCTGTGATGAGTTTTCTTTTCTGCAGGCTCCCAATGGTACTACAGTCCTAAGTACCATCAGATGGACATGCATGGGACACCACAAAAATATGTCACGCCCTGCTTCTGAATAATCGGGTGCGGGTCGAGTCATGTCCGGCCTATGCTGTCATTGACAGCGGTAGTCAGCCGTCTAGTCTAATCAGCATCTGTATAATCTCATCATAGCATCTACCATGAGTTATCCACTACTAATCATCATAGATCACTATATAATTATTACAGGCTTATACATGAATACTCGGGTACAAATCCGGTAAGAATATGAAATCTATCTACCAACAACATATACTCAAATACATCCAGACAATCTCCTATACATGAATCTATATTTCAAAGTCTGGAGTGAGCTCCGCTGCTAGGTCTCCCTACTGGCCATGACAATTTAATAATCGATCTCACCTACAATCAACGATCCAGTCACAAAAGGAGCAAAGCACAATGTAACTCAACAATACTTACCACAGGATGTCAATGAAACAGGTATAACAAGAGAAACTGAAAGACAGATAAACATGAGAAATAACAGAGCATGCACTAATACGTAAACATGTGCAATTGGACATCATCAACATGTGGAGACTAATATGTATCAGGCATATTAAATAAATAATAAGCTATCAGTCATGTAAATCAGGCATATCTAATGATAATGCTATCAAGCATATAATAATCAGATATGTCTGACGACAATGCTATCACTCATGCAATAACCAGGCATGTCTGACGATAATGCTATCAGTCACGCAATAATCAAACATGTCTTATGACAACTCTATCAGTCATGCATATAATGGACATCAGTCATACATATTATGCTATCAGGCAAGATTTATCCAATATCAGACAATCACATGTCTTCGAATGTTTCCCATCCGATACGAAAAATAATGCAAGCAAGCAATCAAGAACAAGTGAAATAAATGACACGATGATCATGTGTATGTACAATGCATTCAATGATGATAAAACTGAGTACATGTACTTGTCTCTTTTTCGGGGTCTGGTACTTGTCTTCTAATCACCTATAAATAGAAATAATAATATTTAAAAATATTCTATTTGTCTTAATTCTTAACTAAAGTTATTAACTCTACTATTAATCCTAATAATAACTATTACTCAACTATTACTAATATTCCAAGTACTAATAGCTAACTTTCTACATGGTCAGCCACCTTAACCAATTAATTGGTATCAAACTTCAGTCCATGAGAATACTTGGTCCAACCATAATAAGCTAAGGCTCGAGTCTAACACTCTACTTACTCAGTCCCTATCTAAGCTTATTACACAGAATCAATTATTCAAACTTTAACCTAAACTTAACGGTCAACTATTTGAAATTCTAAAGGCTATACAACTGTCATGACCCGATCCCAATGTAGTGGATCTAGTCGGATCATGCCCAGCCTGCACCGTTGTGAGATGGCGGCAGTAAGCTGTATCAAGCAGTGAAACACAACATGCAGAAACATCTAACGGAAATAAAACATTTTATTCAACTGGCAAACAGTCTGGAAATAAAACAAACAACAACAATATTCATTTTATTATAATAGAATCTGAAAAGGAAAGTAAAGGAAAGAGCTAAGCCAACATTCTAGGGTTCAGGGGTTCCTGGTTCAGCCTCTGCGGGACCCAAGTTTGTCCCATAGAAAGTACAGTAAGGCAGCTCCTCTTCAACGTAATCACCTAAAAATTTTGGGTCTCCAGTCAGGAGGGAGCAAGAACATATTTCATCCACATCTAGCAATTCTAAATTAATAATAAATGTAAAGTGCGAAACAGTTTAAGAAACATATATATATATATATATATATATATATATATATATATATATATATATATATATATATATATATTGTATTTAATAGTAAAAAGACTAACAAGCAAGATGATGTCAATGTTCAGAATGATGCAATGCTAAACTAGTGTTTGAGTATATAATAGGACCTGTGACCGGCTGGGATAGAGGCAATATGTATACTAACGTTTCGGCCGAACCGAATAGTATACGGTACGGCTCAACCCACAGTGAGGTTGGGGTTAGTGCAGACGAGAAACGAGCGAGATTTGGCTTTGGTCATAGACGTTATACTACTCCCCCAAGCAATCCCCCAAGCAATGAGTCAATAATCAACATGTCAAGATAGCCTTCTAGCAATCCATCAACCTATGTGGAGTCCGAGAGGGATCCACGGTGAATCAGTGTAACTATACTACATATATCTAACTGATGCATACATTTAATTATCAAAATAAAATGCAGACATGGAGTAGATATGAAACTTGCCTCAGAGTATTCCTTGACTTGGCAGCAACAAGAAAGTGACTGCTAGGGTTTACAGATCAGAACATACAAGATCGTAACGCCAGTTTTAGTAACCAGAATTATACCCTAAATCTATGGTACAAAACTAGGCCAAGTCTACAGGTTGGTGATCCTAGTTGGAAACCACTTGTACATAAAAATATGTTTTGTTACAAAACTGATATTAATATATAACCGTTTAAGTAAATATAGGTTTTTTCGTAAAAAAATATTTATTAAGGAAAATTACTTAAAAATGTATTTCTTTGAAATTAATAATTTTGTAGGAAAAATGGATTTATCTAAATAATATTTGAAAGTAGAATTTATTTATTGTGATTAATAATTAACAAAAACATTTTTCCTTAGAAAATACCTTTTAACCATTTTTCGTAATTTAAAAGAGAAATTAACTTTTTAAATACTAAAATAGCACCTTTGCATAAAAATATGATTTTCTTGCCAAAATTATGATTTTAAATTAATACAAAACATTTCGATTATTAATACTAAATAACCATCTTTTTACCAAAAATTAATTATTTTAACAAATAAAACTCTTTTATGAAAATTACTCAGTTTTCCTTTATTAATCTACTTACCGAAAACCTTTTGATTTAAAAACATTTTAAGAGAACTTATAATATATATATATATATATATATATATATATATATATATATATATATATATATATATATATATATATATCATTATCTATTTGAAATTAATTTTATTATATATTTACTAACAAAACTTTTACTTAAAGAATGAAGCCTTTAACAATAATCTATTAACTAATATTTCTAGTAAACAAATTAACTAAAAGCTTATTTGGTTTAATTATACCTAAAACTCAACCATAATTTAAATAATAATCATAACAACAAGTTTAAATAATTAATTAATGGGCCAAGTTTTAAATTAATTAGGTTATACGCTACAACATTCCAACCAGTAATCCAAACAAGTTTTCTAAAATGATTTTATTACTAAATTGCTATCTATAAAGCACAGAACACAAAAATTACATCTACAAAACCTTATCAAAATCACAGAACCTTTTCTAGGACAGAAAGTCATATTGGATTTCTGTGAACTACAACAGAAGGTAAAAGGGGAGAGGTTACCCAAGGCTTGCACGAAGGAGTACCGAGGGAAGGCCTCGGACTCGGAACAACACCGGGATTGACGAGCACGGACACGTGCGCGCACACGGACGGACACGTTGGGAAGACACGCGGCGACAGGGCACACGCGGGAGACGACGGCGCCGGACGGAGGGCGCGTGCAGGGTCAGGCGACCGGCGTGCAGCGCTGGCCGGCGGCACGGGGCGCTGGCGGGCGGCGACGTCCGGCTGGGGGGTCGGACAGGCGGCCGGGAGGTCGGGCGGTCCGGCGGCCGGCGCTGTCGCGGGAGCGACGTGGGGACGGACTCGAAAGGTGAGGGAGTGGGGTCTGGATTCGGAGAGGACGACGAGACTAACGCGACGGTGGTCTCGGATTTGGATTTGGTGGAGGGAGGAGAGAGTTATGGATTTATTTGTGAAGGTTTTGGGTGAGAGAAGAAAGCTTCTGTGAGTTTCTGTTTTTGCAGAATGAGCATACGAGGGAGATAATGGTGAGTGAATTAGTGTTGTGGGGTTACATGCGGGTAGTGAGGCTAGAAAATAGGATCTGAGAGGAATGTTTCTCATAAGTTTGAAATTTGAACTTCAAGGGTTGGAAATGGGTTTGGGCCAAGGTGTTGGGTCAAGACTAGGACTCAAACAAAACTAGCTAAATGGCTCACAATTAAAATAATAATAAAGCATGCATATATTAATTATTTACAAATCATGGGCTTCACAACCTTCCGTCCTTAGAAAATTTCGTCCTCGAAATTTCAAGATGAGGGCCGGGGTACAATCATGCAATCATGTCTCAAAGCAGTCAGGGTATTCTTCCTCAACAGCCTTATGCCTAACTAGGCTAACTGTCTTATAGCAAATCCATCTAGTGCAATATCTTCATCAATCTTATCCATTATTCTCAAATGATATTCTTCCCTCTTTAGAAACACAGTCACTATCCACAATTATGAATTTCTGCTTTCTTCCATGAATTGTCAATTACCGTCATAATCTTTAGAAGCACAGTCAGTATCCACAATTATGAATTTCTGCTTCGGATATGATAATAGAGTTTGTTGGGTCTGATACTATCGTTACTGTGTCTGAAATCCGCTAGAGCCTTTATTAAGCCATTTCGTCGAATACCCCGTGTGCTTCAAAACGGAAAGAAATTCTATAAGCCGTCGATTTGATCTTGATCCAGAAGGAAATGATTCGATAGTACTCAAGAACACACCAACAAGTTTTAACCAAAATCCCAAAGAACAGAGACTCAATCAAGAAAATATGTTCATCAAATTTACTCAAAATCAATATGATGCTGCCAATACATTGCACAGAACATAGTAGGTTCGTTCCAAAGGAAAACTTACCGATTCGACGCTTAAACCAGAGCTCGATCAGCTACTCCCATAATAATGAAGACTGGTGCTAACCGATCTACAAGCCAACGATCGACAGTGGTTCAGTCGACCGTTCAAATGTACAGATCAAAGGAGATGCAGAGTGAAACATTCTGAAATTCCTAACAGGACAAATTGGAGAAAATGAGTGATCAAAATGAATTATGAAGGAAACACTTCAGAGAAAGAGGAAGATCCACTCACCGATCAATGGTGGCGGTCGCCGAGTCTTCACGACAACTCTCTGGCCAACACCATGGACATAGCTCCAACTAGAAGATGATGTAACACGTCCCTTGCTGCCGATCTCCTGTCTTAACCAAAAAGCGTGAATTGAAGCTCCGATCGCCATTTCCACGAGCTTGGTTCGTCGACGAAGAAGAAGAACAGGATGAGGAAGGATTTCTGCTGGGCTTCGCCGCTATGGACCAGGAATGAAGAAGAAGAAGGGGTCTGCGTTCTTTAAATAGATGAAGGGAAGCGGTTACGGCGGTTAGGCGATTACAGAAATAGTTAGGCCGTTACAGGAGTGGTTATGATCGGACGATTGTTATGGGAGCGGTAGTGACGATCGGACGGTAGGTATGGAAGAGGTGATTAGGATCTAACGATCAGAGGGGAGTGGGGAGAGAGGCTGCGAGCGCGTCGCTCCTCACTCTCACGGCGGAGGAATAGAGTAAAGAGGGAGAAGGAAATTGTTGAGTTTGGAAATCTGAACTCAGAGTAGAGTTTTTAAATAGGTCAGTTTGAATGGGTTATTGGGCAATCCAGATGATGGACTTGGACCCGAACCTGATATCCAAAGAGTGGCTGGGCTTAAAACCTGCACGAGTTTTGAGGAAACTTTGGTTGGTAACTAGTTTTCCCATGACTTAAAGCAATTGAAACTCAATAAATCTTATGGAATAGTCATAAGAATATAAACAACTTACATATTTGGGAAATGAATATAGAATAGTTAAAGAATTAAATGGCTAAAATATAATTAAAATAATACTCAAAATTAGTAGAGGATTTATATAATTAATACTAGAAAATCATAGAATATAGGAGGAACAACCAATTCTTCTAATATCAAAAAAGTGGTGTTACAGTTCTTCAGCAATGTCATGCTCGGTGAAGGTGATGTTAGTGATCATCTCAACCACATTGTGACAATGTGGGCAAGCGGCAGGATCCTCCTCGGGCGGTTGAACCTGGTTGAAGAACGAGTCAGCATTCTGCAATGTCTCGCTGAGGAAGTCCCGAGTCTCTTTAGAGAGATGGAGGAGCTCGAAGAGTGACAGCCGGACCGGAGTATTGGCAAGTTGTACCAATATATCGAAGTTGTAGGGCTTGATCGGCCCCATCGCCGAGTCTTTTCTCAGCGGTTTGTCAAAACGAACCTCTCCTTCTGCTTCTTCATTTCTGCTGCAAGAGGTTGAGACGGACCTGCTTCCGAAGTATCAGGTACGGTGACAGCAGAAGGTGGAGGTACTTCCTCCTCCAAAGCTTGGTTGTCCTCTCGCTTATGAGCCGAGCGAGTGGTAGCCTGGGCATCATCGGTCGAGGTAGAAACCATACGACATGACTTGGATTTCTTTCCCTTAACAGAGCGTGCTGTAGGCAGCATCATGTCTAGGGCGAGATCAGGATGGACCCACATAACTTAGTCCAGCGACATTGTCAGCGGAATGAGGCCACGATAATTGTCATGGGCCGGTGGAAGTTTAACTACTTCTATCATCGTCTTGGGGATATGAACGATACCCTCGGGCTTCCATCTTCAAAAAGCTACCGAATATTGGAGGTGACTGTCTTGTCCTCTTAGTCAAGCGAGAGGACCTTGGCATCGATGAGCCGTTGAATCTGCTTCTTTAATACGTAGCAATCACGTATTGAGTGATGGACGTACTGATAATAGTGATAGTACTTTGGATTGCCTACCTTTTCCACTTTGTCAGGATGCTTGGGAGGTGAGAGTTGAAACTTTTCACCTTTTATCAGCACGTTGAAAATCTCTAGTATATCTTCATCATTGAAGGAATAGTTTTCCTTCAGTTTCGGCACTTATGTCAGCTTCTGGTTCACGGACGCTGAACCCTTGGATATGTTGACGGTCAGGCTTAATTTCTCTTTCCGTCTTTGATGGTAGGGTTATTACTGGACAAGCATTTCCTTTTGTCTTCGAGTGTGGGGAAGCTCAGTCCCAGCAGATGTGCATCATGGACTTTTCTTTCGGTCATATCCGCACCGGTAATGAAAGTCGTCCATTCTGTGCATGGAGCACTGTGCGAGAGCTTAATTGCAAGGAGCATATTTTTGCGGCATGAATCCATAAGCATAGATACAGGCATACCAGGTGGTAGCCTCAAGGCCGCCTGGCGGAAGCACTCGACGTAAGCGCGTACATGCTCCTTTTCTTTCTGGATAATGTCCATGAGAGTGGACATCGTCATGCCCATTCCACCTTCGTAGAATCGAGAGAGGAAGAGATGCTTCAGATCGTCAAATAACGAGATGCAGTTGTCAGAGACACTGCAAAACGACTTATATGCTACCCCCTGTAATGTCCCAACCAATAGATTCGTGAGCAAGGCATCGTCCTTTGGTAAATGCCCTGTTACATAGGCAAAGTACCTCAGATATCAGTGGGAAGACTCTTGTCATTCGAATGGTGCAAGGGTCTATGGTTTGTATTTGGACGGATACACCACAGTTTTCCACTCAGGGGGATATGGTTATCGAATCTCCAGCTTTTGAAGCAATTCTTGTTTGTCCCGAGCGTCGAAACGAGCGTACAACTCCTTGAGAGCCTGTTGCATGTCATTTGACATTATGGGTCTATACATTAGCGAACCAGATGACTGAGTAGTGCTTAGTTTACAACAAGAGGTGGCGTATGGAGAGGGGCATTGGACTCTCCATTTGTTCTCGGGTCTTGACTTGCTGGAGCAAGAGGGTTGGATGTCAACTTATCCTTGATCTCCAGAACAACTGAAGTCAAAACTTGCATGGTCTCGTTTAAAGTGTTCAGGCCCGTCTCAAGGGCCTCTATACGTTGTTGATGGTTGGACCCTCACTGCTTCTCGCATTATCTGCTTCGACCATATATACGGACATCAGGTAGGGGAAATAGAGGGCACCGTGGATCTTTCACTCTCCGGTTCAGACCCTTTAGTTACGCTTTTCTGGGGGTAGACGGGTTGGTTGCAATCATCTTCTGACTCGAAGTAGTTGCTACCCCCAGTGTGTTGATAGCTTGTGCTTTCAGAGGTGTCTGTGTTGGTCCCGTATACACCTTTGCCTGGTTGGATCGAAGGGTTGACGTGAGCCATGGGGAACTAGCTACCCCAATTTATACGATAATCCCTTACGATAAGGGTTTGGTGTTGGCGCGAGTGTGCTGGAACACATCTGTGCTGGGCACTACTAGCTTTCTACCCCCAGGTCGGCCCTTGGATTTGCTTGTCGAGACGAGAGGGTTCTTGGAGAGCTTCTTGAGAGACGGAGAACCTCGTGCTGCATTGCATAAAGCAACCAAGAGTTCATCTTCTTTTTCCATCGACAATCTATTGCCGAGTCTTTGATGGACAGGCGCCACCAGTCGCAATCGTTGAAAAAATGGACTGCCTTCTTAGTGGAGATGCTGCTATTCGGTGATAGTAGTGGTTGATGGTGATGTTAGCACAAGTGTGCCCAGAGACAAGCACATTATGCTTAACAAAGTCATCCTTCATCTTACGTTTGTGAGAAATCATGTTGCGCAAGTCATAGGAAAAGGTTTGCACATCTATCCTCACTTTGTGCGTGCAGCGCACATGAGTGAATATGTGAAGGATGTGCATCTTGATTCAGTTTCTGTGCATGAGATATGCTTAGTTTCTGAGCAAAGAGTTGCTCCTGAGACAAACTCATTTCACGCTTACAGCCGAGCTGCTTGCATGAGTCTGTCATCACAGTGTTTGCCCCTTGGCCTGGTTTATGCATGAAAGTGCCCAAGCAACAGGGGGATGTTAAACATTGTGATGGTCGAGGCATCGAAGCACTCGGGCCAGTTCTGTACAATTTTTTGCCAGATGCGCGCATTACAGTTAATGCGTGCTTTCAGTCAACTATTGGCATAGCACGTTGGTTGTGTGCGGTGCGTGCTGCCTTGTATTTATTTGTACTACTCCTAGAAGGTGCATAGTACTTAGGGTCCAATATGGCATTCCCCAAGGGGTAGGTAATTCTGTCGAAGACAGAAGCTTCTTCCTTCGTAGCCATCTTTATGTGCGGGCGGGGGGCTGTGCCTTTTCTCTTTGACTACTCCTTCGTCTTACGTGCAACCTGAGAGCGGCAGCCTTTCCTCTGCTTCCCAGCAACTGGAGTTGATTGAGGAATTAAAGCAGCAGTTAATAAAGGTGTGTCGAGAACGCCTGAATCCAGAGAAGCCTGGAACACATCCCCTTCGGTCTTGTCGTTTGGCGTAGCAGCCTTGGGCACCCAGGTGCATCGGTTCTTCTTCTTCAGCTTTACTAGCCGCTTCGAAGGACTCGTGTTGCCATAAGAAAGGAGATCTTCAAAAACTTGCTGGTCGAAATGTACAACTAGCATCTTCTGGAAAGACCCTAGCAAGTTGTTGTCAGATTGCGTCACTACCTTTTCGTCGAAAGAGAAGGACGTCCCCAACAGAGTTATCATTTTGTTTGCCATGAAAAAAAGTTTAAGAACTTTTATTTTAACTTTTAAAAGAGTACAAGAGACATCCTAAGCAGGAAATCTAAGTACAGTTGATTCTAAAAAAGTGTGACAATGGAGATCGAACACTGCAACGACTTTTTTACTCAGTTGATGATCTGACGACGAAATAAACTTGCTCTGATTTTCGAATGCCTGTGATTGGTGATCAGGGTTGCCAATCAAGAAGTAGGAGAAGGATTTTTCGAAGACCCTGAGTGAAGGAAACTGTTGCTACTTATAGGCAAGTATATGTACGATGTGCGCAGGGGTTTTGGCATGCAGGAGCACTGCACGCACGAGATTTCAGGAGAATCTATTGTAACGGCAGTGTGGGAGCTGACACATGGAAGTTTGTTAGGATTTCCCTGAGATTTCATCATCAGTAACACGTGGTGTGTACACACTACTTAAAGATCTTGTTCAGTTTAAACAAACTGGATTTCATTTTTATCGAAGGAGCGACGACTTGAACAAACTAGATCTGATTGTATCTGAAGAGATACGAGTGTTTAAACAAACTAGTTCTGACTGTATCTGAAGAGATATGACTGTTTAAATAAACTAGATCTAGTTGTATCTGAAGAAATACGGCTGCCACACTGGCCATGTGGCATGGTGCCACATTTTGTGAAGGAGCTGTGCGCCATATAAGTTGTGCTTTCGAGGGAAGTCGAGGAGACTGCGCTTCCAACGCAACGAAGAGACTGCTTCTAAGGTGACGAGTGACTTCTCTTTTGAGGCGGTGTGTGACTATGCCTTCAAGAAGCTCTAAAGGAATTGTGAAGGAGCTGTAAAGAGGCTGCGCTTCTGAGGAGCTCTGAAGGAGCTGTGCTTTTGGAGAGCTCTGAAAGAGCTGCGCTTCTGAGGAGATCTGAAGGAGCTGCACTTTTGGGAAGCTCTAAAGGAGCTGCACTTCTGAGGAGCTCTGAAGGAGCTGTGCTTCTGGGAAGCTTTGAAGGAGCTGCGCTTCTGGGAAGCGTGATGGAGCTGCGCTTCTGAGAAGCTTTGAAGGAGTTGTGCTTCTGGAAAGCTCTGTTACTGTGCTTTTTTGGGCACCTAGTGATTGCTTCTGAGTGGTTGAGCCAATGCTTAGTTATTGCTGCCATTTTGGGTGTCTCGAGAAGCGATGACTAAAGACTTAGTCAAATGGCTTCATTAAGTGAGGTTCATTGAGATAAATTCTAGGTTCATCCTATTAACTCGGGGTTTTTGACTTGCTGCCACGTGGCACGTAGTTTAGACCACAAACAGCCTATATAAATGGGAGCTTTTGAGGAAGCCATTGTTCATTACCTCTTGACATTCCTTTGTCATGCTCGATCTTGACTTAGCTTCGGACGGCTGTAGGCCTTGCATAAGTCGACTGTTGGTTGTAGATCTCTTCATTCAAAGAAGCTGTAGTCTTGTGAAAGAACAACTTCAAAATTTCGAGATGCACTTGAGCGCATGGCTTGGGGGGTTCGAACCTGAATAACATCTTGGAGGTCTTCGAGGCCCAAGATACTAGATTTGGGTCGACAGCTGGCCCTTGATTATGCTGGAAGGGCCATAAGTTGTGCTGTGAGACTCGTGTAGGAGCTGCGTCCCCGTTATTCTTAATAACTGCTTCACTAGCCATTTGGAGCGGGGAAGTGCTGTGCTTTTGACTAGGAAGTGATTCGATCTTGCGAAGAAGGGTGCTGCACACTTGTAGCCTGCACACTTATAGGCTGTGACCTTTGTAGATTGTACACTTTTGGCTGAGTAGATAGCTTTATATGTATTCATGAAGGATCTATAATAGATCTTTGTAATCATGATTTTAATAATATATTTCCCTTTATGCACTGTCTTCTCTTATGATCTGAGTTCTGATTTGCGCAGCAACTTGGTGTCTCATGCGCTTCTGTAAAGTATGTGAAATGACTGATGTCTCTTGCGCTTTTGTTGATGTTTGCACTTTTTTATGCTTCTACAGGTATCTGATTAGACTTTATTTTGTCTGTATTATTAGAAATGCTCCGACATTCCAAGATAATAGTTCTTTTTATTCTTATTTTGCACTTATGTGACTGTTTTTGAGATACTGAGTTGATGTATTCAAACTCTTATTATTATGTAATTCCTATTATTCAATGTGTACTACTTCTATTTTGGTATGCACTACTACTTTTTATGCTTAGCACTATCTCTTAGCTAATGCTTCATTCATAAAACTGCCTGTAAACTTTTAATGTTATTTCTTTATATATTATCTCTATGTTTCTTGATATTTTTGTTAAATCAAAGATAAAGATGTTATATCAGTCAAGGTTTGACAATTATCAAAATATGGGAGATTGTTGACCTGATTTTAATAATTGATCTAACTATGTCTCGATATAATGGCTACTTGGACGAACTGCTAAGAACTGCTACTGCTACCATTCAAGACTTGAAGCCGTCTTGCCATTAAGTCTGTATTTTCTATTATCAATTATCAATGTATTTTTTATATTTTATTGAGTCTAGGAAATACAATGTACACCGAGTCGTACTGGCAAATAGGCTACCCATAAATATTTTTAAAATACATGTTCATTTTAAAAACAAGCCCCACTTACAAAAGCCCAAACTACTTCCTATTTGCTTGACCACTCAAAAAGCCCAAAACTTGATCTGTAAAATCCTAACCAAACCAATTCTGGACCAACAGAATTTGAACCGAAGTCGGCCCGAGCTCGATTAGTGGAATATTGGGTTTCAAACATAGTCTCTCCGCAATTACGCATGTAACGACTATCTGCTGAGATTCTCTTAAAGAATTCAGCCTAAATTCGTCCCAAATTCTCCCTTTATAAAACCTATAAATAGAGAAGAATTTCTACCATTTCAATACCCTAATTCATTCTCTTCTCTAAGCTTATTACGTTCTTTCAAAACCTTTAAGCTTTAATTTTTAAATCCCAAGCCAAGTTACAATCCTCTAGTCAAATTGCCAGTACGGTACGGTCTAGAAGTTTCAGAGTGATTGTAATCAAGAGGCTTGACAAGAAGTAAGACACTTCACAATTGAAGTTGGTCAAGTACTTTGGATCAAAGCTCGCGTTTATAGAAGTTGTAAGGACTTTGCATGAAAACTTGTATTTTTTCATAGTAGATTTTAACTGGAAGCTGGAGTTCTTTCACTGGATTAGTCCTCACAAAAGGAAAAAAAAACAGTATACATCATTGTGTTTGCATTTGTTTCCTACACTCTACTTTTACATTTTCACATCTGTGATCTTACGATTAACAATTTTTAATAGCTAATTTTTTGCTGCCTACTCTATTCACCCCCTCTAGAGTGTAGCGCTTTACATCTCGTTCCTACAGTCTAGTTTACAACAGTGAGTGTATGGGTATGAGTCTTTAAGTGTGTTTGTAATTGTATTGGTCGATTGGGAGGTAAGAATAGATAGATAGTTAATAAATATATGGATATATAGATAGATAGTTGGATAGGTCGATGGTTTATAGGTATATGGATAGGAAGATTGATAGAGGCAGGGAAGAATAGCAGACTACTACATATATCAGTCCAGATGACTGATACATGTGAGTTGTGTATCCAATGGTGGAACACCTATATGAGTAGTGTAGATATAGATATAGGGAATTGTGGGTGTATCAGAGATATTAAGGGGCACTACAGTTTCTTGTATGTAGGGTTGGGATAATATTGAGTGAGTATAAAGAAGTGCACTATTGTACTTTGGGGTAGCAGCTATTAGTTGAAAGGATGTAAAAACAACAAGGCATTATAGGGAATATGCATTAGCGAAATGGAAAGGAGGAAAGCGGCTAATTAGAATGAGTAGCAAGAAAGGTTGTTGCCTTGTGCCTGTAAAACTGAACAAAGGGGCGGTTTAGCATAGGCAGGAAGACATGTGCAGAAATTTCATATGGCAGTAAAGGCAATAACATTAGATTATAGGTAAGATGATGGAAATGTTTAGGAGGGCATGGGTAGAGTTTATGAGAGGGTAATCGTAGGTAATAGATGATTAGATATTACCTATGGAGTGTTAGGATATGTCATGATAGGGTATAGGATACATAGGTAAAGTTTAACAAGGATATTAGGAATAGGCATTGTGGACCAAGTTAATATACCTATAAGGGTAACCCTAGATAAGATTGTTAGGTGAACCTAGGATAGGCTATTTGTCACCTCCCGACCCAAAAAATTGCTCATCCTCACATTGATTTATCGGAATCGTTCGTTCTCGCTGGGGCGTGATGTCGTACGAGTCTGGAATTGCACTCGTAAAAGGCAAGATGACAAGTTCTCAAATGGTTATCTTTGATTTGATATTAGCAGCGGAAGAAACAGAGTATAAACGAAATAATTCTCTTTATTGATAATTGAACTGAGGTTACAAAGGCTTTATTGATAATTGAACTGAGGTTACAAAGGCTTTATTGATAATTGAACTGAGGTTACAAAGGCTTTCAATAGTCCAACTGAATTTGCTAGATTAGCTTACAACACTCAGGTTCTCTCTTGCCCATAAAGGATTTCGCCGTTCCATACAGCATGTCTTCTATATCTCGGTCGCATCATCCTGTCGCAAGTTCGAGCGTCAGTACGGTTGTACGTCTCAAAATGCTATGACATTCCATGCCACAGTGCGTTCAAGCGAAGTTTCACCGCGAGTAGGTCATTCCCTGAACCTGCAAGCAATCTGGTAGGATATCAGTACTAATACTCTCGCGTACTGATCAGAGACCACTTTACTAAACCGACATTAAGTAGATATATGGATTATGCAGCTTAACTTGTGATCTTTCTATATTTGCCTTATGATATGTTTCATGGCATATTTGAAAGCAGTAAAGCATGTTGTCATGGAAAGCATGTTATGTTTGATTTATGTAAGCAACAAGCATACAACATACAATTCTCGGGTTCCTTCGTGGCGCGACTTCTTACCAACTCGACGCACTTGTCCATGCACCGACACAAGGAAAATACGCCTACCATCCTTCCCTGTCATATTATAAGTGCTTGTTGTGCAGGATCTCTGTGTGCTTGCACTATTTAGCCTACCGACCCCTATATAAATAAAGATTACTGACATTCACCATGTCAGAATGGACTTATTTTAGTCTCATGCATTGCGACACCACCTTCAGCCTAGGTTATGAGCCTTACTGAATATCCTGCAATGCTCGTGCTTCCTTAGCCACGATAAACATTCCTCAGAGGCCGAAATAGTCTCAATGCCCCGGCGTGCCTATTTGAGGAAACGAACCCGTGTACGGGTTAATTCTAAGTACATTTGATCATGCAACACGCATCTACTCATACAAACAAACATAGTCTTAATTTGATTAAACTCAGACTTCGCATCATTCTGTATTTCTCGTATTCTGTGAAACCCAATTTCTTGTTATTTAATATTAGCATTTATATTATTATTATTAGCAATTTTTTGAGTGTTAAAAAAAATTATTTCAAAAATAAATAAACCTGGACTTTTGGTTGTTGGCTCAGACCCGAGCCCAGACCCGAGCCCGAACCCAGGCCCGGTCCTACTCTCTTTTCCATTAATTCTGGAAAAAAAATCCTTTGAGCTGGTCCAAATTTGGACCAGCATACACGTTCCCACTCCCCTATTCTTCCTCTCCCTCAAACTCCTCACAGCCACTTAGCAAACCCACTTTTTCTTTATATTTTCACTCAAACAACCCACCACCACCACTACTCCAGATCACCCATATCTCTCTTTACTCTCAATTAGAGAGCAACCCCTCTCTCTCGCACTCGTTCACAGAGCTCAACCCCAAGCCCCTCTCCAGCGCCCCACTTCGCGCGGCCAAGCCCCGCCGAGCCCCTCTTCGGCCGCGTCCAGTTTCTCTCCGGCCAACCCGCGGATCCAGCTCCGCCCCGGCCGCCCAACCCGACGCCGACCCTCCGCGCAGCCGTCTCCCGCCGTCGGCGCACTCCAGCCGCCAGCCCCCGGCTTCCCTGGCCGCGCCCCTCTGGCCTCCCCGGCAGCGCCGGCTTCCCCGTAACCCTGTGCGCCATTCCTGGCGCAGCAACCCCTCTGGCCAGCCCCTTCGACCCCGACAGCACCCCTCTCCGGCTCCCCCGGCTTCCCCGGACCTGTGCGCGCTCTGTCCGCATGCCCTAGCTCGCGGTTTCGGCGACCCTGGTTCCCAGCGCCTCTTCGGCGTTCCCGCAGCGTCTTCCCGCGTTTTTGCGGCATCGTCCAGCGCTGCGGTTGTTCCCGATTTGCTGTGCTCGTATTTCTTTCTATTATTTCAATCATCTGAGAGCTCTAGCCGAGCAACCCGAGGTATAACCCCTGTTCCGTCCCATTTTTCTTTAGTCTGTGATGAGAATGGTCTCTGATTACCTCCCGAAAATTCGATTTTAGCGACGTCGTATTTTTCGGAACCTTCGGAAAGGTTCTGTTGGTTGTTTTGGATTTTTCGGATCTTTTCAGAAATTGGATTTCGGTTTATTTTAGCTTCCGAATATTTCCGGTATTGTGCTGCGACGTTTTTGGTTGGTTTCGGACTTCCGAAATTATTTCGGGTCATCCCGAATTAATCTGTGGATTGGTTGTGAATTATTTTATATATATATTGTGGGATTCCCTGGTTTGGGATTTGCAGGAAAGATTATCGGCAAATTTCTCAGTTTTTGTGTTGACCAAAAATAGAGGAAATGCTGCCGGATTTTTCCGTAAATTTAATTATATTTTAAAAATGATTTCAAAATGGATTTCGGAATATTATATTAAATATTTTAATTTTGGGCGACGACCGTATCGGTCAATGGGCCCCGGCTAAGTGCAAACGAAATCGGCTTCGTCCGGACGTTGAGGCATTAGCCAAGTCGACGATTGGACCATATCTGAGACTAGTTCATATTTAATTTATTTTTATTATTATTTATTTATTTATTTAATTTATATAAAGTTTAGGACTAACGGTAGTTTTTGTCTTATTTCAATTTATGTAAATAAATTGTAATGGACATAAGCCCAGATGGTTGTTGGTTCTGTAACTGTATTTTGGTAGCGTAGGTTTTTAGTTGTTTGATGTTTTTGCGAGTTTTTGTAGAATACGAATAAAACTAATAAAAGTATTTTTGTATAAAAATTAATAAAGGTTTTCTCACCTAAAATCTACAAGTTTTTATATTAATTATCGATCATGTATTTCTCACTAAATAAGAAATAGTTTTATATTTATAATTATGAAAATATAAAGTTTTAATCAATTAATCTGGTATCGACGAGTTTTCCAAATACAAGTTTAAAACGATCTTTTCCCTCGTATTAAAATTAACGCACCGATAATCGTAATCCTGTTGTGTTTTGTTAAATAAGAATTAAAATGGATTAGGACACAATTAGAGATTTCAACTAGCGTAGCTAGATTGGTAACCCTGGAATCTGAGTCAATTTCTCGAATGTAGGAATTCGAGGACGATTCTGAATTTTCCGTCTCAAAGTCCCACTACAAAAAAAATGACTTTTTGGGACAGCATTATTTGACACACTATTTTCAAGAGTCCTAAATAATTAGTATTTGGGGTGGTTATTTATTTAATAATAAAAGGTAACATTATTTAGGATAGAAGGTAATATTATTTAGGACACATTTCTGTTTGGACCCTAATATTATTACTTATTTTAACTAAAATTTAGTTCCGTCCCAAAAGAAGTTGATTCGGTCCCAAATAGTTTGGCGGGAGAACAAAAACGCGGCGGGCAAATTTTTGGGATCCGTTCCTATTCTACTAATAATTTTTTCAAGAGATCTGAACCGTTGATTGGTTTCATCTCGACCGTAAGATTTAGGTATATTATAGTGTTAACTCTCTCTCTCTCTCTCTCTCTCCCTCGTCGAGACCATCGTGAGGAGGAAGAAGAAGAAACCTAAGAGTAGAAGAAGGAGCCAACACCGGAGGTTGTATTCCTCTCTCTCTCTCTCTCTCCCTCTCTTTCCTTCACTCATTTGTGTTGTTTTTGGGGGCATCGGAGGTTGTATTCCTCGTCTTGTGCCTCATTCTGTGCAAATTTATTGATTGTGAACGAGATTAATGTGTGTAGATGATCTGGAACGATGATCAGCTACAACCTCGTGTTGTTTTTGGGGGCATCGGAGGAATCAAAAATTGATTTGGGGTTGTATCTCTGGCATCTCTTACTTATAGTTTGGTTAGGGTTCCTTCACTTAATGCATGCAGGAACTCTAAACCTTGTGGTGTTCTTGTTGTTGTTGTTGTTGAAGATCACCCATTTGTGTTGTTTTTGGGGGCGTCGGAGGTTGTATTCCTCGTCTTGTGCCTCATTCTGTGCAAATTTATTGATTGTGAACGAGAATAATGTGTGTAGCTGATCTGGAACGATGATCAGCTACAACCTCGTGTTGTTTTTGGGGGCTTCGGAGGAATCAAAAATTGATTTGGGGCTCTATCTCTGGCATCTCTTACTTATAGTTTGGTTAGGGTTCCTTCACTTAATGCATGCAGGAACTCTAAACCTCGTGTTGTTGTTGTCGAAGAGAAAAATCAGCGGCAGAGCCGCAGAGGCAAACGGATGGGACCGATCGCCTGGTCGCATCGCGGTCGCACCGCGCCGCGATGGGACAGACACCGAAGGGTCTTCATTTACATGTCACCTCTTGTCAGGCTCTCAGAGCCTCAGAAAAGCTGAGCGCATGAGCGGAGGGTGGGCTGGGATGCCTAAACCTACTCACTGGTATCGGCCGGACATAAATGGGATGGGTGGGCTGGACGGGCTTCCTTTAGGTGGACTGAGCATTACAGGATAATACAAAAAAAATGGGCTGGGGTTGGAGCCCACCCTAGCCCACCAGTAAATCCGCCCTTGCATTAATCAATCTTATTTTTGGCTAGAAGTTTATATTTAAGAAGTTTTGAAGTAAATGTCGAAGTTTCAATTATATTCTCAATTTCATCAAAAAGGAAAGGAAATATGTTAGTTTCCATTATATTCTCAATGTCATCCGTAGTTTATATGGTTTCCGTTTAGATTTAGCTTTAGAATTTGAATTTTTTCATAGTTGGTGTTATTTTCTGTTAGCTTCTTGGTTCGGCCAAGATCTCACTGGAAATTGGGTTTTGAGGAAAGTCACGCTTGAAGACACACTTCTGTTTGGTTTGCGTGAGAAAGTCTCAAGTCAGGCTTTATCCTGTTCTGAAATGCGAAAGTGGCTAGAAACTGCTCGTATTCATTCATTTATATATGGAGTGAGATGGCCTTGTACATGATTTTGTTCATGTACTCGCGACAGTTGTAAATAACCGTATAGGCTATTTCCTTATCAATTGTCGGATATTGGTTTTTCTAGTTTATTATGAGTATATGATATTGGTATTTCTAGTTCCAGAATCTTCAGAGTTATTGTGCTTGGGATGAGGTGCTTGGGATTGTTTATGTATAAACTCTATACTTGTGGGAGGGGTTTGCAGGTATACTATGAACATAACTGTAATAATTTATATTTCTTCTTGTGTTTATAACCTGTCCCTGTGATGGAGTATACGATAAGCAGTCATCATCTCTTTCAAGTTGTCCTCTCGCAAGTCAGACATCTTACTATTGCACTTTCACGTGTATCGGCATTGAAAACTAGTCAAGGGCTTGTGCTCTTTCCATTGCATCATACGTGTAGCCGACAGTTGATCCATCACCATGAACTAATCACAATATTCTAATAGGAGGCTGAATTATAAATTAGTTCACAGTTTTTTCGTCGAAGATTTGGTTGAATTTTATTCTTATTACTTGTGAATGGATAGGTTTGCTATCTAGTTGTATTTACTCTTGGCATGAAACAGGAACGGGGAGAGCAAGTAATAGGCCGAGTCCAGTTTTATTTCTTGTCTAATATATAGGTATATTTTGTTTTCTGAGTCTTGGTTGTGTCTTATAAGTTTTGGTAGGTTTCTTATGGATCGTAGCCCATTAGCGTGGTTACACTAGACCAACTCTGCTACTCATAAATTCAGCAGCATTGGACAAAATAGAACATACCTTGGCTAATTGATTTATAGTACTTAAATGCTTTATATATCTCATCAATTGTTCTCTTGATATATTCATTACATATTATATGTGATACAAGGATTCATATTGCGTTGCATACCAGGTGACTCATTTTTGAACTGTGATATTTACTTGTTTGTTCGAATATTCCCGATGGACCTATGTATATGAATGGTTGGACTTAGACTGTACATATCATAGATTTGACCCTAACAGTATTATTGGATAGGGAGGATAGTCACTAGACGTACGTAGGGATTGTTCTTTATATTTTTTATAATGGCAATTAGCGACTCGGATGAGCATCGCTGCCCATGCATCCCTTACTCAGAGAGCTCTCGTGCATGAACGTTGTCCTTAATTTTATTTCACATAAACTGGTTATTAGTGGTTGTAAATCTGTTACTGGGTGATTTTTTTTGCATGATATTTATTGTACTTCATTTACGACATGTATATTATCTATTTTACTACATCCCTTTGAGAACCTGATTTTTTTCCAGGTAATTGTTGAGTTATTACTCCTACATGAATTTCTCAACCAACCTTACAAAAATCTCATGACTGAACACACACAGAAAGGCACATTTAATATGGATGAGTTTGATATGTAGCTTATTGGTTCCTCCCCACAACATACTACCCTGCTGTTGTTGTCCTAAGGAGAGCAGTAAACATTAGTTGCTGCCTAAAGCAGAATGCAATACTTGTTGCTGCCTGCAAATTTTTTTTTTTTGGAAAGCTAATTAGGTGTAGATTACATGTGTTTAGGATTGAGGAGGATTCGGGGTGATTTGATGTGTGAAATTTGCCACGGGAACACTCGACTGTATTTATGCAGTGAACAGTGGCTCCCCCGCTACTGGGGCCCTGTCCTCACTCAAGACACTTTGGTTTCACATCCTAGGGACTTTAGAGGCTAGCCTAGGTGACTGACATGTAGGCTTCGATCCATGGCTTATACTAGCCATGGAATGACCTGCAGGGTTTGCCCTGAGCAGTCAAACACCCCCTTCTTTTTTTGTTCTGCTGTGATTAGAGTCAGATATCAGGAATTGGGGGCTAGCAGTAGTTAGTTACTTAGTTCTTGACTATTGAGTGTACATGTGAGTGTTAGAGTGATGGTTAGTTGATAGGTTGTTGCATGTTTCTTATAGGCTATTCTTGATATTTCATGTCTGCCTGAATTTTTATGTTCAACATGAATATCGTCATTGTCACGTGCTGAACCTCTCTTATGCTCCTTTGATGGTATGCTCCTTTGGTTGTTGTGATGTTTTTTGAGAGTAAAATTGTGAAAGGCAGTAGATCTTTTTTGTTGTATATGATTTGATACATTAGGGGTAAGGTGACTTTGCTTTATATAATTTGATACATTCTCTTCCATTAATAATATTACTAGTTGTTCTATATCAAACAGTTTCTTGTGTTGGCTGAGATTGGCTGAGTGTAGGAGAAATATTGATTAATGATTTTCATTTTTTCCATATAATTTTGGATAATTTAACTACCCTGTCTTTTTGTCCAATTGTCATACAATAAGAGCTTTAGTACATAAATCCTTTTACATTTAGTGTGTTTGTTTTTATTTGGTGCAAGGTGATAACAGTTTATAAACTTGATATGGACAAGGCTTGGATTGAATCACGTGATTGGAATTCAAAGGCATACAAGGATGGAGTTGAAGCATTTCTTAAATTTGCATATATCAATAAAAATGTTGAGACGACGCATATCTATTGCCCATGTAGTAGATGTGTAAATCGGGTTTATCACAATCGACAGACTGTCGAGATTCATATAGAGATGTATGGGTTTGAAAGGAGTTACAGGGATTGGATATATCATGGAGAGTCTTTTGGTGGTTTGGGTAATAGCAGGTATAATATGCCAGATGATATATCAGCTGATGATAATGAAGCTGAACTGAATGAATGTGCTTCTATGGCAGCAATGGTACGAGAGGGTATCGGATTAACATCCACCGCAGAAAATATGGATTGTGAGAATGAGCCATATGATGAATACATGCCAAGATATTTCAAACTTCTAAGAGATGCAGAAAGTGATTTGTACGAGAATTGTCCTAAGGGTGTCACTGAACTATCATTTGTTGTTGAACTTTTACACCTGAAGCAACTTAATGGATGGACAAATTATTCTTTCACAATGTTGTTGGGTTTCTTAAAGAAGGTGTTTCCGTGTGCCAGGATTCCAAAATCATACTATCAAGCCAGTAAGCTAACTACTGATTTGGGCTTCACTTACGAAACATGGGATGCCTGCCCTAATAGTTGTATGTTGTTTCGAAATGAATATGAGAATCTCGACAAGTGTGAGATCTGTGGGGCTTCTAGATATAAAAGTGATATTGCTAATCAGGGTGATCAGACTCAGGTTGACCAGGTTAAAAAAGTTCCTGAAAAAAAGGTTCGATATTTTCCTTTAAAACCAAGACTACAACGATTATTTTGGTCATCACATACATCTTCGCTCATGAGATGGCATGCTGAGAAACGAATAGATGATGGTGTAATGAGGCATCCAGCAGATTCTCGTGCTTGGAAAGTGTTTGATGAGCAAAATCCATCCTTTGCTGGAGATTGCCGCAATGTTAGACTTGGGTTACTTACTGATGGATTTAATCCATTTGGTAATATGAGTGTTTCTCATAGTACTTGGCCTGTTGTGGTTGTCCCCTACAACTTACCCCCATGGTTGTGTATGAAGCAACCTAACTTAATTTTGTCTACTCTTATTGATGGACCTAAAGGTCCAGGTGATAAGATTGATGTTTATTTACAACCGTTGGTTGAGGAGTTGAAAGAGCTATGGGCTGTTAGTGTCTCCACTTATGATGCATCAACCAAACAATTATTTCAGCTACATGCGTCATTGTTGTGGACAATCAACGACTTTCCTGCGTATGCTATGTTATCTGGATGGAGCACAAAAGGTGAATTTGCTTGCCCTTGTTGTAATAGGGATCATCAAGCTACCCGTTTGACAAATGGTGGAAAGTATTGTTATTGGGGTCATCGTCGGTTCTTACCAGTGCGCCATAAGTTTCGGAAAGAGAGGGTAACTTTTAATGGCAAGCTAGAAATGAGGCCTCTACCGTTGAAATTATCTGGAACACAAGTGTTGAAGCAATTAAATGATCTGAAGATTGAAACTGAATATAAGAAGGAGGATGTGTTCAGCAAGAGGAAAAGGGAAGAACAAGAAAAAGAGATCGCAAAAACACAGAATTTTCCAAAAACAAGATTGAGTTGGAAGAAGAAGAGCATCTTTTTTGAACTACCATATTGGGAACATAATTTGATTCGCCACAATCTAGATGTTATGCATATTGAAAAAAATGTTTGCGATAATATTCTTTTTACTTTGTTAGGCACTAAAGGCAAAACAAAAGATAATTTGAAGGCTCGAAAAGACCTCAGAGATATGAAAATTCGATCAGAGTTGCATCCTCAACCACGAGGAAGAACTCAAGAGTACTTGCCTCCAGCCGAGTTCACAATGAGCAACAAAGAGAAGGACATTTTCTTAAAAGTGTTGCGAGATGTAAAAGTCCCTGACGGTTATTCATCTAATATATCACGGTGCGTGCATATGGAAGAGCGGAGTATATGGGGTCTGAAGAGTCACGATAATCATATTTTGATGCAACAATTACTTCCTATAGCTATTCGAAGGGTCTTGCCAAAGCATGTTGTTAAATCCTTAATTGAATTAAGCAACTGCTTTGTGGTGTTGTGTTCAAGTGTAAATAGTATGGCAGACTTGGAAAATTTTGAAGAGCGTATGGCGCTTACCCTTTGTAGTCTTGAGAAGATTTTTCCGCCTGGATTTTTTGATATAATGGAACACTTGCCTATCCATTTAGTTGATGAATTAAAGATTGCTGGGACAATATTGTATCGTTGGATGTATCCAATGGAAAGGTATTTGCACACTTTAAAACTCTATGTGCGGAACCGTGCTCATCCGGAGGCCTCTATTGCTAAATCAGTACTTTTGGAAGAATGCATGACTTTTTGTTCAAAGTATTTGGATAATAATGTGGAAACTAGAATGAAACGGCGAAGAAGAAATCATGATGGAGGGAAGAAATCTGGTCGTGCTGTAGGTAAAGAGGTGCACTTTCTACTTGACCCAGTCATGCACATGCAAGCTCATCGATATGTGCTTGCCAACACGGAGGCAGTGGCACCATTCATTGAGTAAGTTTACAGCTTGATTAATACCTTTATTTGTATCCTCTCATTTAGTTATGAAATTTATATATATTTTGACATCTCCACAGAAAACATCTTGCTGAACTTGCAGTAAACTATCCACAAGCTTCACAACAACACCTTGTTAGTCGCCTTCACAATGAACAATTTGGCACTTGGTTTAAGGAACATGTAAGTGTATATATCCTTTTTGGGTACTTTGAATAAACTAACAAATTATAAAAATGGTCCTTTTATATCATTATTGAACTTCTGATTTAATGTTTTTGAAATGTAGGTGAAGGGTTTACAAGGCGATGTACAAATATCAGAGGAGATAAGAAGCTTAGCTTCGGGTCCTCTTAAGGATGCACTGAGATTTAATTCTTACATTATTAACGGTTTTAGATTTCGAACAAAGAAAGTTGATGTTCGTAGAAAAACTCAAAACAGTGGAGTCCTCCTCAAAGCTGAACAAATGAGTTATTCTAGTCGAAAAGATAGAAATCCTCTTCCAGGAGATGTTACATTCTATGGACAGCTTACAGACATCATTGAAATTAAATATTTAAATGGCATGAAGTTTGTGTTATTTAAGTGCAATTGGGTTAACCCACGAGTGGGCCGAAAATTGGATGAGTTTAACTTTACTCTAGTAAACTTCAATCATTTGTTATACAAAGAGAACAGAGTGACTGATGAACCTTATATCTTAGCATCCCAAGCAGAACAAGTTTGGTACATTCAAGACCCTCTAGACCCCGATTGGCATGTTGTTGTTCAAATGTCACCACGAGAGACATTTGACAAGTACTCAACAATTTGGAAGATTCAGAAGTTTATAGAGTGGAACCTTATAGCATGCAACATTTGGATGAAGCTCATAATGGATCTTGGGTTAGGCAAGGAGTGGAGGGCTTGGTTGTTGACGCAACTAATTGTGATGGTGATGATAACCAAGACGAGATTGATGATGAGCAGCAATGATGAGCAGCAATGATGTGAACTGTTTCAATTCTGCAAAATACAAACTTGTACTCATTGCTAGTTAATTTGAAACTATTGTTGTGTTCTAATTATTTGCTATGAACTGATGTTCATCCTATAACTCTGATACTTCAAACTATTGCTAGTTAATTTGATAGCTATAAATACAGTGTATAGAATTTCAGACTTTTGGTTAAGTTTTGTTTGATGTGCCATCCTCATATATAGAATACATCTATTTTTGCATACACTTTTCATGCTAGTAGTGTATCTACATGCTGTTGACACCTAGGTATAACCTAACAATAGAACTAGCCAATACAGGTACAACTTTATACCATATGATTATGCACCTAGTTCCTAGCCTAATAATACCAACTTTACTTATTTGGGTGATTTTATCTCATTTATTTTCAGGTCGTAGATGGAAAAAATGTCAGCTGTTAAGAAACGGTTTATCAAGCCTGGGACCGTATCAGAATATGAAAAGAAAAGAATGGACAATATTGCTAGAAATAAAATGAAAATGGATGCTTTGAAATTGCAAGAAGCTTCAAATCTTGTGATGAATCCCAAGAAGAATATTCCTACAAGTTCAAGAGTGCTCGACAATGATGATTTTCTTAGCGGGGAAGGTAGCAACATTAATGATGAACCTCCTGTCCAGAGAGTGAAAAAGGTAATAATTTTTTTTTTAATTTAATAATCTGTTGGAACATCGGTCATCATCTATTATTTTTATTCTCTTCCAGGTTACAACTGGTCCTACTCGTAAGTCGTTTTATGTTGCCCATGAGTTGGATGACGGTAACACTATGAATGAAGAATCTATTGGTGCTAAGAAGAAGAAGGTAAATAATTTGATCATGAATTAAATATTTTATTCACTAACTTGTTAGAGTAATGCTATTACCATACAGGAATTGATCTTGCACTATTACAGAACATGTTTTTATACATGATTGCTTGGGAACATAAGTAATTGCCTTATTGAAATGTGATACTGTCAAGGAAAAGACAAGTTACATTGATACTGATTATTTTGGTCATTACAACCTGATAGATCTGTTTATATTCTCTTTATTACTATATGTGTTATGCATTTCCAGATTGTATACAGTGGTCCTACGCGGAAATCAGCTCGCATTCTCCAGAATATGGAGGATGTTGTAGCAAAGGGGAAGAGGACATTGGATCCTCAGTTAGAACCTTCTTTTATGGAGGATATCTTGGGCAGCCCTGGATCAGCATCTCAGTGCTTTGAGGAGAGCGAAGATGAGCCGGTAGATAATACACTGGAGGGTAAGTATTCGCCAACTCTTGTCCTCAATGCAAACGTTCAATTTTTAAATTAAATTCCTGTTGGCCTCAATGCATCAGCTGGCCTCAATGCAAACGTTCCATCTTGATGATTTTTTGTGGTTCTACATGATGTTTCCTCTAATGGGCATCTCTTATTTTCCTACTTTGTTGAATATGCATCCCTGGAAGTTAGATTTTTTTTAACACTGTTCTGATGTATGATCTTCTGGTCTTGTCTGAAGTTTCAAGTTTCTCTCTCTCTCTTTTTTAACACTGTTCTGATGTACGATTCTCTCTCTCTCTTTTTTGGGTTTCAATCACATCAAAGTTTTCATTTTGAAGATGGTTTATGGTTCTCTGTGTTGTTTTCTTTTGTGGGCATCTCTTATTTTCCTATTTGATCGAGTGTGTGCAAAAAGGTTGAATTTTGATACGATTTTCTATTAGTTCATTTGTTGGTACTTCTTCTGGACTAATGAGTGATTACCTACTAGTATTATATACACAATTTTGAAGAGTCTTTCCCTCGTGTTTCTTATTAGGTACTACGGGGAGTGGTGCTTCCGCTAGGCAAGGTAGAGGACCTGCCAAGCCATGGAAAGACTGGGATAGCGGAGTAAGAAAAATTATAGAGTGGGATGAAGATTGTCAACCGGTTGGAGAAAATGCACATTGTTTGATGACTCATCTTGGTAACCTTGCAAGAAATGGCGAACTGTTCCCATTGACAATGCTATCTTGGCGCAAGGCCGATAAGGATACTCTAGAAATGATCTGGTTATCGGTGAAGGTAACTCCTTCTCTTTGTCTCTTGGCGCAGGGCCGATATTTAATCTAGAATTATTTAACTTCTTGGTACTGCATTTTTGGTGGCATAAACCGACATTCAAACATTTTATTCACAGTTCACATTGATCTTCAATAAGGCTTACTAAATACTAATTCTGCAATAAGAAGCCTATGCATGCCTGCAGCAATGAAACATCTTCAAATCAAATGGAAACATATGAAAAATGCAAAAACACATTCCTGATACATTTGCCTAAGGTGCTGATCTATTGCATTTGTATGGATGTGCACTGATTTGGAGCATTAGGAAGCTTATACTGAAATCAATTTTGAGGTACCGAACTGTTTTTGGGTCACTATTAACTGTTTTTTTTTCTTAGGATAACACAAATGCTCCGGATGGCTTTAAAGATATTTGTTTTAGAAAGATGGGAGTTGCTTGGAGAGCCTTCAAGCACCGCGTGAAGAAGGACTACTATCAAAAATTCGAGAACAATGCAGAACGTTTACAAACAGTGCCACCCCGGGTGGAGCCCACTCAATGGCCAACGCTAGTGGCATATTGGAGTTTGGATGAGACAAAGGTATGACTCAACTAGCAAATAGCTTGATCGATATTTATACTAGTAGTGAACAGCTAATTTCAGTTCAATTATAATATTCATTAATTTTTAGAAAGTTTCGGAGACAAACAAAGGTAATCGAGGAAAACATTGTGCCCTCCCTAGAACAGGAAGAAGATCATTTCCAGAGATAAAGAGAAAGGTTTGTATTGTGTTTTTTTTAATAAAGAGAATGTCTTTCTAGTTGATAGTGTTTAATGTTTTACTTTTATATTTGGAACATGTACAAACACTTCAGAGGAGGTTGGAAAACAAGCCTGTCGACCTTGTCAACATGTGGAGAGCTACTCGAGGCAAAGCTGGCAGTTATAACGAAGAAGACGGAGCGGCTGGTACAGAGGTATTATAATATATGTCAGAATTTTATTGCTCAAAATAGAACAGCCAAACTATCATCACGAGGTCCTCAAATTCAAATTTTAGGACCATACTCGTATATTATCAAGCATCTGCATACAATCGTCAGAATTTAATTATGTACAAAATATTGATTTCTGCATATTTTATATATTTTCATACCACAAAAAATATAGGAACAGATCACGGAGAATTGATTAATTAAGAAGCAAATATAAGTCTCCAAAAATGTACTATTGTATCCACAAAGTCTCACACATCACATAATCCATCAGATCTGCTCGTTTCGAAGCCATCAAAGACCTCTCCACGAGAAAATTCGAACAATTTTTTGTTACGGTATTATAAAATGTTATAACCAGCGGGTATTATATTATATATGTCATACTAATCTCCTTGCATGTTATAGAAAATGTTAGAAAGGCGGATTGAAGAGCTGCCCGTGGAAGAACGAGACAACGAGGAGCAATTGAATAAGGTTTACACGGAAGTGGTTGGACAAGATGGCCACGGACGAGTTTTAGGCCGAGGAGTGGGTACAAGACAAAGTGGTCAATCTTCAACATCTCAGATAGAACTTGAAAAAACAAAGAATGCTGAAATTGAACAACTGCGAAAAGATGCGGAGAAACTACGAGAAGAGACTGAGGCGTTAAGGAGAGAGCGTGACGAGCAAGAGGCTCGACATACAAAAGAGGTTGAGACAATGAAAAATGATCTTAAAGCTGAGCGTCTTGCGCAAGAGGCTCGACATAAGGAAGAGCTCGAGAGGATGAAGAGTGAGCTTAGCAGTGAGCTCAAAGCTATGGTCGCGGGTGCTTTCCGCCTTCCTGATATATTCAAGTAAGTTTAAAAAGTCGTAGGTTTGTCAATGCTGCTGGCATTTAAATTGGTTTCCTTTCCTTCTTCTACTTAATCTGAGATTTAGGGAGGATAATGAATTGGTTTCCCTTCTTTCCTTCCTAACTGAGATTGATTCCAGTTTTGCGTAGCCTGAAAATAGGCCATGTATTTCCTGCCTTCATGATTACATTAACTGCCCTTTAAAGTGTTCTACTGATTTTTCCCTTTCTTGTTGAATGTACCCTTCACTGTTTGAGCATTCCTGCACACATATTTACACAGAGCATGCACACACTCACTGTTAATAACTTACACTGGTTTTCCAGATTTGTTCACTGTCACACACTTCTCCTTATTCACTATCACATTTTTCCTGCACACAAATTGCACATTGGTTCACCTTCTTCACTGTTTTATGCTTCCTGAAATTGCTACCTGCTACACACACACACACTAGCACCCTCTTTCCCATTCTCTAATTTCTAAGTCTTTACACAGTAGGTTTGTAAATTACTTTTCCATGAATCTGAGGTCCTATTTAACTTATAACTAACCATATTTCTGGCATTTATTTGTTTCCAGGTAGCCAATGCTGCTGGCAATCTGGATTGTTTTGTCAATGGTTGTGTTTTGGACTTGTGTAAAAAGTATAGGTTTTATTTTGTTTCCAGGGTAGCCATGGATGTGTGGTTTTATTTTGTTGACAGTCATGGATTGGTTTGTCAATGGATGTGTGGTCTTTTTTTGTTTCCAGGGCAGCCATGGATTGGTTAAGTGAATGCTTGCTAATGTAAAACTTGATGGGAACACAGTGATGTAAGACTTGGATTTTATTTTGTGAACAATGGGTTTTATTTTGTTTCCAGATTTTATTTGGTGAACAATGGGAACACAGTGATGTAAGACTTCGACTTTATTTTGTTTCCAGATTTTGGGAACACAGTGATGTAAGACTTGGATTACATTTAAATATGTTTTATAGAAATTGTTTTGGTAATGTTGCGGCTACGTTCTGTATGAATTTTTAGAGTGAACAATGGGAACATTCTAAGTGATGTAAGACTTGGATTTCATTTTGTGAACAATGGGAACACTCTAAGTTCTGTATGAATTTTTGTTGTATATAAAATTCAATTATAGAATTTTAGAGTGTATAAAATTATTCGCACGATTACAGTACTTTTTAAAATTCTGTCGCTTATTTATTAGGACGAAATATATCTGTTACAAAAACTTATTTTTTGGGACAAATTAATAAACCGTCACACAAAAGCATAAATTTGAAAACTTTTGAGACGTCTTGCCTAACCGTCCTTTAAGAGTAATTAGGACGGCAATATCCGTCCCTAATGTTTTTGCCACGCCACCCTAATGGGACCGGCCATTGCCGTCCCAAAGGCCGTTCCAAATAGTTGTTGGGACGGTAATTACAGTTTTTAAGACGGTTTTTCGTTGTCCCAAAAGGGCACTTTTTTGTAGTTCATCCTCTCCAATCAAATCCATTTTGAGGCAAG
Source organism: Iris pallida (assembly GCA_029216955.1). Taxonomy (NCBI): domain Eukaryota; kingdom Viridiplantae; phylum Streptophyta; class Magnoliopsida; order Asparagales; family Iridaceae; genus Iris; species Iris pallida. The sequence continues at coordinate 1,171,687 of JANAVB010036819.1, forward strand.
TATAGTTTGTGTTAGTTTTACAGTTATTTTAATAATCGCTTTATTGCAAGTTTAAACCACGATGCAAACACGAAACTCTCTCGGAGAGTACTGATTGTGACTATTGTACTGATTGGGGACTGGGGGAGTAGAGTAATGTTTATGACCAAAGCCAACTGTAACTTAGAACTGTGAGAGCTTACCCCTCTTACACACGGGGATAAGTCGTACCGTATCAATAGAATAGTACTGAATCATCCCAAGCCGGTCATATTCATTGCCTATTCAAATCATACTGTTTTACTGCTAGAAAACTGTTCATCTTTAAACTGTTTAAAAGTGCATGATTCTATTATTCATTTTAACTGTTTTAAATTAGCATGAATTGTACTTTGCTCCCTCCTGACTGGAGATACATTTTTAGGGGATATTGAGGATGCTGAGCTGTTAATCAGCAGCTACTACGACCCTGTTCTGTACCCAGTAGTGCTGCCAGAGTCCCCATTGGAGGACGTTGGGACTGAGGCCGATGAGCCGACTGATAGATAGATTTTCTTTTTCAGCATTGTTGTTATTTCAAACTCTGTTATTTATTTCAGTACATTTTCCAGTTGTATTTCATTTCAAAGTTTAATAAAGTTTCATTTTCGAATTTGAGTTGTGACAAATGTAGATGTTGTTGTATGGTTACCTGCTAATGAAACAGCTTACTGCCGCCGTCTCAACAATGGTGCAGGCTGGACATGATCTGGTTTGACCCAATTAATTGGGATCGGGTTGTGACATGTTTTCAGTGGTGGCCCATGTAGGTCCTAACAACAACTTAGGAAAACATACCTAGAAACAATTAGAACACCAGAACATTAATTTGTCACAACATAGGTCCGATTTATATATAAATAAATATTTTTGTTTGATTATAGACTGGTAGGATATCTTGCTTATGTTTGAACCCTAATCCTTCCAGATTATGACCAAGGAGAAGACCACCCCTACTGACGATGAGGTGTCATCATCTGAACACACCCCATCTCCCCCAGCACGTCCAGACCCTTCACCGTTGCAGCTGACCGACCGTCCCCATCAATCTCCAGCACTCCGCGGCGCTTACGCCACTACTTCTCAAGCGGCGAACCCTACACTTCTCCAGGCTGAGCCGCCGATCCCTGCGGTAGTGTCCGCACCAGCTGCCCCACCAGTGCCTGTGGATCCCACTGATCTAGTGGGCATGCTACGTGGAGTGCTCGAAGCCCAGAGAGCTCAAGCAGAAGCCCACCGAGAGCAGACTGCAGCCCAAGCTGCAGCCCATCGCGAACAGACCGCGATCATGAGAGAAGGCATGGAGAATGCCCACAACGTGGCTATGGCTGCCCTCGAGAGAGGAGGAACCACTTCATCGGAGCCACGACCTGCCAAGGTAAGCATGATTCAGGAGTTAAGTTATATTTTATTAAGGCCATTCTTTTGATTAGAGGCGTATAATTACATGAAGGTTGGAGATATAGAGAGCTTTAAGAAGCAAGGCCCTCGACCTTTCAAAGGAACCGAGGGTATCATCTACGCCGATGAATGGCTAGACAGCATGGAGCGTCTCTTGAGCGTCGCTCGACTCCCAGAGGACCTCAAGACCGAAGCTGTAGGACTCCAACTACAGGATGTAGCGAGCATCTGGTATCGGAATGAACCCCGACTCCAGGATAAGCAGCTCGACTGGGACACCTTCAAGAGGCTGTTCCGCAGGAAGTTCTTCCCAACATCTGAGATGCGGGAGATGGAAAGGCAATTCCAGGACCTGAAGCAAGGGAACATGACGGTCAGCGAATATACGGCAGAGTTCGGCCGACTTAGCCGCTTTGCCCAGAACCTGGTAGCTGACCCCAAGGATCGTGCTGAACGATTTAGGTATGGATTAAGAGAAGAGATTCGCACCCCTGTGATCGCAGGTGGCGCCAAGACATATGAGAGGATCCTGATCCGAGCTCAGGATGTGGAGAAAAGCCAACCTTCTCGATCCAAGAGGGAGTATCCTGGAACTAGCAACTTCCAGGGTAACCAGAAGAGGCCCAACAACAACAACAACAACAACAGGCCTTCGCACCACAAGCAGCAGCACCATCAGGCGAGGACAAATGACAAGTCGCCTCAGAGGCAGATTCCAGTCTGTGAATATTGCAAGAGGCCGGGACATCAGTCAAACATATGCAGGAAGAGGCTAGGACACTGCCTAGTCTGTGGGTCTGCCGCCCACCAAGTGGGGGACTGCCCCTCATCAGTTCACCAGACTGGAACCAATCAGCAAAGAGCTCCCCTACCTACTCAGCAACAACGGTTCGGACAGCACCAGCAGAAGACCGGGCGAGCTTTTGCCCTAGCAGCTGATGAGCAGGAACCAGAGCAGGAACCCACCGCTGATGTCATCATAGGTTCTATTTATGTGTTTTCACATCCTGCTCTAGCATTATTTGATTCGGGTGCATCACATAGTTTCATATCATCAAAGTTTATTTCTGCACACCACATAGATTCGGGACTTAGCAAGATGATTAGTAGAGTTATGACCGATGGTGGACCCATACCCATCACTGAGGCTTGTAATTGTCCCATAACCATCTCAGGCCATCAGTTCTTAACACCTTTACTAGTGATGCCCCTCTCCAACTATGATATAGTCCTAGGGATGGACTGGTTAAGTGAACAGCATGCGCTGATAGATTGTCACCGAGGATGTGTCATCTTCAGCCCACCAGGAGAACCAGAGTTTGAAATCTCTCGAGCTCCGGAAGATATGAAGAGTATTACCTACTCCTCAATCACCGAAGAACCCGGGCCTCGTCACCCTATCATTGCAGAATTTATGGACGTCTTTCCAGATAGTCTTCCCGGATTGCCGCCAGATCGAGGTATGGAATTCACCATCGATCTAGTACCCGGCTCTTTCCCTATTTCTTGAGGATGCTACAGAGTCAACCCCAAGGAGGCCAAGGAGATGAAGGATCAGATCGACGAGCTGAAGGCACAAGGATTTATCAGAGACGGGGCTTCACCCTAGGGAGCACCAGTATTGTTCGTGCCCAAGAAGGATGGAACCGTGCGGATGTGCATCGACTACCGGGCGCTGAACAATATCACCATCAAGAACAAGTACCCCTGCCCCGGATCGACGACCTATTTGATCAACTGAGTGGAGCCAAGGTATTTTCAAAGATAGATCTCAGATCAGGCTACCATCAAATCAAGGTCATGAAGGAGGATATTCCCAAGACGGCATTCAACACCAAGTATGGGCAATTTGAATTCTTGGTCATGCCGTTTGGACTGACAAATGCTCCTGCAGTATTCATGAACCTCATGAACAAGGTTTTCCATGAATACCTGGATCAATTTGTTGTTGTCTTCATCGATGACATACTGATCTACTCGAAGACTGAGGAAGAGCATGAAGAGCACCTGAGGAAAGTGCTGAGTACCTTGAGGAAGGAGAAGCTCTATGGTAAGCTATCCAAATGCGAATTCTTTTTAGACAAAGTGAAATTTTTGGGCCAGTTGTCACAGGAAAAGGAATTTCGGTGGATCCTAAGAAGATAGCTGCTATTGAGAAGTGGACTGCACCAAGCTCGGTTGCAGAGATCAGAAGCTTTTTGGGACTAGCTGGCTACTACCAGAAGTTCATGAAGGATTTCTCCAAGATTGCTGAACCAACGACGAAGCTTACCAGGAAGAACGAGGAGTTCATATGGTCTGAAGCTTGCCAGTCAGCTTTTGAGGAACTAAAGAAGAGGCTTACAACGGCGCCGATACTTGCGCTACCCGCAGGTACCGGCAGTTTCTCAATCTATAGTGATGCTTCCGGAAAGGGACTGGGCTGCATTCTTCAACAATACGGGAAAGTGATTGCTTATGCATCTAGGCAATTACGGACTCATGAAAAGAACTATTCCACACATGATTTGGAGGTCGCAGCGGTGATATTTGCTTTGAAGCTATGGAAGCACTACCTGTATGGAGAGAGAGTGGAAATATTTACAGACCACAAAAGTCTGAAATATGTTTTCACTCAGAAGGAGCTGAACATGAGACAAAGACGATGGTTGGACCTGATGAAGGATTTTGATATCAACCTGCAGTATCATCCGGGTAAGGCTAATGTTGTTGCAGATGCACTTAGTCGATACCCGATGGCAATGTTCTTGACCAAGGAGCACCATTTACTGGAGGACATAGAAAAGCTTGGATTGGAAATTGTACTACCCGAGGAGGAGATGAAGAAACTTGGAAGAGAAGCCATTGTACCAGGAGCTGAATCATCATTGATGCAATTGCAAGTGCGTTCAAGTCTTATGGACAGAGTCAAGGAGGCACAATTCCAAGATGAAACGCTTTGCAAACTCAGAGACCAAGTGCTGGCAGGAACACTTGAAGGATTCTCAATCGCCAGCGACAGAGCACTAAAGAATGGTACGAGGCTTTGCGTACCAACTGGCGAACTGAGGAACGAGCTGATGCAAGAAGCGCACCAATCGCAGTATTCCATACATCCTGGAGCCAACAAAATATATCGGGATATGCGTACAATAGTATGGTGGTACGAAATGAAGAAGGACGTATCCAGGTATGTGGCTAGATGTTTAATTTGTCAGCAAGTTAAATCTAGCAGATAGAGACCAGCACGACTATTACAGCCGCTTGATATTTCGGAGTGGAAATGGGAGCACATAACGATGGATTTTGTATCGGGACTGCCTCGATCCCAAGGAGGAAAGGATGCCATTTGGGTTATCGTGGACCGTCTGACGAAGTCAGCCCACTTTATCCCCTTCAAGGTTGGTCTATCCACCGAGAAGTTGGCAGCACTGTACATGCGGCACATCTACCGGATTCATGGAGTTCCGGTAAGTATCGTATCTGACAGAGATACTAGATTTACCTCTCACTTTTGGAAGAGTTTGCATGACAGCTTGGAAACCCAACTGAAGTTCAGCACCGCCTACCACCCTCAGACTGACGGGAAATCAGAGAGAACAATCCAGGCGCTAGAAGACATGCTGAGATCCTGCGTCCTAGAATTTGAAGGGTCTTGGGAAGACCATTTGCACTTGGTAGAGTTTTCTTACAACAACAGCTACCAAGCTAGCATCGGTATGACACCGTTCGAGGCACTCTATGGACGTCGTTGCCGCACTCTACTTGCCTGGGACGACGTCGGAGAACGAGTGTTGCTTGGACCTGAGATGGTGACCGACGCAGCAGAGAAGGTGAGAATGATCAGAGACAAGCTCAGGATTGCCCAAGACAGACAGAAGCATTGGGCTGATAGCAGCAGACGGCCTTTGGAGTTTGAAGAAGGCGACAGTGTATTTGTTAAGATCTCGCCTACCAGAGGAACAATCCGTTTCGGCAGAGCAGGAAAGTTAAACCCCAGGTATATTGGTCCATTTGAAGTACTTAGCATGATTGGAGAAGTGGTTTATCGGGTGGCTCTACCCCCAAGTCTCGAAGGCGTCCACAATGTCTTCCACGTCTCGCAGCTGAGGCGCTACATCCCGGACCCGAGCCATATCTTGGACCATTCAGAGCTGGAGATTGGACCCAGCCTCACGGTACCGGAGAAGCCAGTGGCGATATTGGACAGAGGCGAGAAGAGAACCAGGAATACCGTGACGCCGATAGTCAGAGTGATGTGGCGGCACAACTCACCAGGCGAGTCGACCTGGGAACGAGAAGACCAGATGCGGGAGCAGTACCCGTACCTGTTTGAGACTTGAGGTAATCCCTAACCTTGCCTTTAATTTCGAGGACGAAATTTTCTAAGGAGGGAAGATTGCGAAACCCAATTTCTTGTTATTTAATATTAGCATTTATATTATTATTATTAGCAATTTTTTTGAGTGTTAAAAAAAATTATTTTGAAAATAAATAAACCTGGACTTTTGGTTGTTGGCTCAGACCCGAGCCTGAACCCAGACCCGGTCCTACTCTCTTTTCCATTAATTTTGAAAAAAAATCCTTTGAGCTGGTCCAAATTTGGACCAGCATACACGTTCCCACTCCCCTATTCTTCCTCTCCCTCAAACTCCTCACAGCCACTTAGCAAACCCACTCTTCCTTTATATTTTCACTCAAACAACCCACCACCACCACTAATCCAGATCACCCACATCTCTCTTTACTCTCAATTAGAGAGCAACCCCTCTCTCTCGCACTCGTTCACAGAGCTCAACCCCAAGCCCCTCTCCAACGCCCCACTTCGTGCGGCCAAGCCCCGCCGAGCCCCTCTTCGGCCGCGTCTGGTTTCTCTCCGGCCAACCCGCGGATCCAGCTCCGCCCCGGCCGCCCAACCCGACGCCGACCCTCCGCGCAGCCGGCTCCCGCCGTCGGCGCACTCCAGCCGCCAGCCCCCGGCTTTCCTGGCCGCGCCCCTCCGGCCTCTCCGCAACCCTGTGCGCCCTCCCTGGCGCAGCAACCCCTCTGGCCAGCCCCTTCGACCCCGACAGTGCCCCTCTCCGGCTCCCCCGGCTTCCCCGGACCCGCGCGCGTTCTGTCCGCGTGCCCTAGCTCACGGTTTCGGCGACCCCGATTTCCAGCGCCTCTTCGGCGTTCCCGCAGCGTCTTCCCGCATTTTTGCGGCATCGTCCAGCGCTGTCCAGCGCTGCGGTTGTTCCCGATTTGCTGTGCTCGTATTTCTTTCTATTATTTCAATCATCTGAGAGCTCTAGCCGAGCAACCCGAGGTATAACCCCTGTCCCGTCCCATTTTTCTTTAGTCTGTGATGAGAATGGTCCCCAATTCCCTCCCGGGAATTCGGTTTTAGCGACGTCGTATTTTTCGGAACCTTCGGAAAGGTTCTGTTGGTTGTTTTGGATTTTCCGGATCTTTTCGGAAATTGGATTTTGGTTTATTTTAGCTTCCGGATATTTTCGGTACTATGCTGCGACGTTTTTGGTTGGTTTCGGACTTCCGAAATTATTTCGAATCATCCCGAATTAATCTGTGGATTGGTTGTGGATTATTTTATATATATATTGTGGGACTCCCTGGTTTGGGATTTGCAGGAAAGATTAGCGGCATATTTTCCAGTTTTTGGGTTGACCAAAAATAGAGAAAATGCTGTCGGATTTTTCCGTAAATTTAATTATATTTTAAAAATAATTTCAAAATGGATTTCGGAATATTATATTAAATATTTGAATTTTAGGCGACGACCGTATCGGTCAATGGGCCCCGGCTAAGTGCAAACGAAATCGGCTTCGCCCGGACGTTGAGGCATTAGCCAAGTCGATGATTGGACCATATCTGAGACTAGTTCATATTTACTTTATTTTTATTATTATTTATTTATTTAATTAATTTATATAAAGTTTAGGACTAACGGTAGTTTTTGTCTTATTTTAATTTATGTAAATAAATTGTAATAGGCATAAGCCCAGCTGGTTGTTGGTTCTGTAACTGTATTTTGGTAGCGTAGGTTTTTGGTTGTTTGCTGTTTTTGCGAGTTTTTGTAGAATACGATTAAAACTAATAAAAGTATTATTGTATAAAAATTAATAAAGGTTTTCTCACCTAAAATCTATAAGTTTTTATATTAATTATCGATCATGTATTTCTCACTAAATAAGAAATAGTTTTATATTTATAATTATGAAAATATAAAGTTTTAATCAAATAATCTGGTATCGACGAGTTTTCCAAATACAAGTTTAAAATGATCTTTTCCCTCGTATTAAAATCAACGCACCGATAATCGTAATCCTGTTGTGTTTTGTTAAATAAGAATTAAAATGGATTAGGACACAATTAGAGATTTCAACTAGCGTAGCTAGATTGGTAACCCTGGAATCTAAGTCAATTTCTCGAATGTAGGAATTCGAGGACGATTCTGAATTTCCCGTCTCGAAGTCTTCATCCTCTCCAGTCAAATCCATTTTGAGGCAAGTATAGTTTGTGTTAGTTTTACAGTTATTTTAATAATCACTTTACTGCAAGTTTAAACCACGATGCAAACACGAAACTCTCTCGGAGAGTACTGATTGTGACTACTGTACTGATTGGGTAGATACATTTTTAGGGGATATTGAGGATGCTGAGCTGTTAATCAGCAGCTACTACGACCCTGTTCTGTACCCAGTAGTGCTGCTAGAGTCCCCATTGGAGGACGTTGGGACTGAGGCCGATGAGCTGGCTGATAGATAGATTTTCTTTTTCAGCATTGTTATTATTTCAAACTCTGTTATTTATTTCAGTACATTTTTCAGTTGTATTTCATTTCAAAGTTTTAATAAAGTTTCATTTCCGAATTTGAGTTGTGACAAATGTAGATGTTGTTGTACAGTTACCTACTAATGAAACAGCTTACTGCCGCCGTCTCAACAACGGTGCAGGCTGGGCATGATCCGGTTCGACCCAATTAATTGGGATCGGGTCGTGACATATTCTTTCCTTGTTCTTTCATTCTTTGCAGTATTCTGTTCTTTCAATGTTTCAACGCCTCGATTTGATATCCGAGTGAACGACTCGAAGGTCCCAAACAATTCAAGCATCATACTACGACTTAACGTTCAACGATATGCGATTCGTGCATTCGATGCACGCTCAACACGATCTTTCAATGAGCTAAACTTATGTTCATTTTCTCCGACTTGTGCACTGAGGAACGCCTCGATAGTGTATTTAATGCTATGTGATTTCGTGCACTTGATGTACTCGTCGATACGGTCTTTCAATGTTCTACCCTTCTAACTCGTGCGCGGGGGCACAAAATGACTCGTGCACTAAGGCCCTTGCCGATACAGTTGTCTCATATAAACCCCCTACATTTTATGTTTACTTTATATTATTATAAATATTTTATTATATTTTCTAATCATTAAATAGCTAAGTAAATTATTAGTATTTATTAGTATTCAATTTTTAACTCTTCTTATTTATGAAAATTTGATTCCAACTAGGTTAACATGTATTAGTATATTGATGTGTATATATATACAGATTATATAGATATATATAATTATACATTGGTATATAGTGTGTATATATATGTGTGTGTATATGAGGAAGGATGTATATATGCATATATATATATATATATATATATATATATATATATATATATATATATATATATATATATATATATATATATATATATAATGATTATTTATATATATGTATAAACATACTAAATTATATATGAGTATATTTGTACATAACTTATATTATGTAGTTACGTATAAACGTATGCTATTTTATATAAATAGATATATATACATGTGTATAGAGTTCTTTATAAATAAATTTTAAAAAAAGAAAGAAAATTAAAATCTCGCGAGATATCAAAATCTCGCTAGATGCATTATATGTATAAACCCGAACCCCCAATTCCTTCCTCCGCGCGTATAGAAAAATCCCAGGAAGAGGGGATTTGATTAAATCTTCATCAAATCTACACAAACCCCCTCCAAACCTAAACTCTATCTAATTCTCCAATAGATAGGACTTTATAATACCTAAGGAATTGGTTTATATACGAATTCGAATCAAAATAGGATTTAAAACTTGATATATACGTGTGGGATTGTCGACGAGTTTTCTGAACTCACGAACCCCTAAAACCCGTGCTCGTTGATCGTGCGGCATCCCCTGAGCGCCCCAGTAGCCTGAGCTTACCGCAAGACCACCTACGATCGCCGCCCCATCCCCGGAGTAGCCGCAGACCGACCACAAACATGGCTGACCATGTTTCAGCCGAACACAGGTACCCATTCTTCCTCATCGTTTTACTTCCATCATACTCGATCGATTCTGATTCTACAAATTCGTCTAGATAGCCTATGTAACCCTCTTTGAAACCCTTCAAATGGATGTCAACATCGCCCCCTTGATTGACCGTAGGTTCGACACAAAAATTTCTGCTCGAAAAATAGAGCATAGGGGCTGACCAAACTCTCAACTTGAAAGCCAGTTTTTGAATCATATGCCAGAGTTTTTGACAAACTAATCTAAAATAGTAGAAGACAACATATTCGAGAGTAAAACCCAACTTGTAGATCATGATTTTGTTAATTATACACAAAGATAATTGGTTGTGAACATGCACGAAAAACTGACTTTAAAATATTAAAATTTTATAAAACTTTTCGATACGGCATGCATCCCGATAAACCGGGCGATGTAGTCACAAACTATACACATCGAAAGGCACGTATAGATGTTTCCGACGTGTGGGAACTGACGGAACTCAATTTTATTGCGTGTGCGCGACAAAATCAGTACGTATCCATCAAGATAACCCGGTATCGACCTTTTGTAAACTTGGCCATAACTTCGTGTAAGTTCGTCATAAAAAAAACTTGCGCCATCAAAATCATATCGAAATTCTGGTCATATATGCCAAGTTTGGACCAATTCTGAGAAGGTCGACCGGAACGCATATTTTGGCAAGCGCGCGAACTGATCCAACAGAAGAAATTGTACACGGTTCGTCGGAATCCAACTTTGGACATAAGGTTAGGTTCGAGTCCTCAAACCAGATCCGTAGACATATAGTTTGACGACTTTAGATACCATAGACGTTGGCACGCGTTTCGGTGCAAAACGGGTCCAACGGCGGACATCGCTTTGATTCAAAATTACGATTTTGCCCCTGTTCCAAAATTGAAATTTTGGACAGGCCTTTCCTAGATATATCTTTTACACCCGGAATGTTTTTGAAGTTTGTTTCAGCATTCGGACCCGTTCGTGGATTTTGAGATTTATTGCTGATATACTTGATTGTTGGATTGTCATTCCTGCACCCCCAGACAAGATACCTTGCCACCTTACTCTGTAATTTACTTATTCTTATTTTTTGTTATTTATATTCAGTATTACTTATCTATTGTTAGTATTATATCACTGTACGCCCAAGTCACACTTGGGTGCAAGCGACTCCATCGGTCGTTTTACTGCTTTTGGTTTATTCTCTTGCATTGACTTAGTCTAGTGACCATCCAATTATGATGAGGTATTGTTCTACCTCATACGGCCTTGACACATGATCATAACGAGTTTGAGTCACATGTAGGACACGTACTCGCGTAGTCGGCTGGCCACCGATATATATGAGGCGTGCAACGTTTAGGAGTAACTGCCAATAGAATTGCATGCTAGTGGACTTGGCAGTTACTAGAGGTTCCTATGGGACATAGATGTGACCCTACTAAGCATTGGCTGGTGAGGAAAGTTCCTTAACGTATGGGCCACGTATGCACTTTCCTATTTCTGATCCTGCTGTCCTCTGACATTCGATGAATGTTATGCTTTGAGGTCCCTGGTATCCTGGTGGGACCATACCGAGTTTCCTGTAGCCAGAGTGCCCATACATTGAAGGTTTGTTCTTAACTGCATTATCACTATAGAACGGTTAGACACCCTATTGCATGCACCTTTCCTTTTATTTATTTTATATCATAGATTATATGGCATATTCTTTATGTATCTTGTTATGTCCCTTTGAGGACCTGGTGATCTCTCCAAGTGTGTGCCTTTGTGATGTTTCACAGGTGCTCTAGCCAGGGCCATATTTTACTATCTTCCTCCGAGGTTATCGCACTTGGATCGCCTTCATATCGCTTGACAAATTCATTGTTATGTATTTATTCTCTTTTTTAGTTGGCAGTGGATTTGTCTCCGCCCAACGATATGTAAATGACGATTCATGAGTTAATTTATAAATTATTCCATTATTATTTTTGGATGAGATTAGTGTTTTGGTTTACTATATTTTGCAGCTTATGTATACATACGATGGTTTAATATATTAGAGTTTACTTCGTATGTATGCAGCTGGCATGTCGACATACTTAGTCCTAAGTATTTTGGGACTGGGGCGTTACATGTTTTTGTGGTGGCCCATGCAAGTCAAGTTTGTCACTTTGGTTACGTTACTGTACCGATATGAGCCTGCATGTAGGATTAGAATGTCGGTATCTCATCCACATGCTTGATTTCCTCATTTGATTCCTATTTTGACTACCTTGATTTCTTCTTGCTTGATTTCTTTCCACTGTAAATATTATTTTTCCCCTTTATGCTTGATAGAGAGGCTAGAAAGATGACTCGTGTTAAGGTATATATGTTATATTGTTCAAATCACCCTACTAGTTGAACACTTATAAGCCGGATGGAATACTGCATGACCTATCATTCCTTTTGTCCTCGCAAACTATTAAAGAGGATACTAAGAGGATTATCGTGACTACAGAGCTTAGAGATTTGTATCCCTTTTTGGTTGAGCAAAACATTAGACAAAAAGATAGTAGTACAACAGTATAGGCACGAATATAGGACAAGGCTTAGATTCTCAAAGAACTTAAACTATCTAGGTTTTTATTTCATCATTATCTAGTGTACTTATATTTTAGAACTATCTTTAATGACGCCGCTATTATATCTTAGTTTTTGCAAGCTTATTCTTTTGTCAAGCTTGTTCAAGACATGTTTATTGGGGACGCCCGCTAGCATATTGTCTAATTAGAATCAATGTATTATGGTCTGATCAACCGTAGTGCACTTGGTTCGCTTTGCATATGATTATCCTATGTGGATTGAGATACAAAGGTATCTAGGATCTTATCCGCGACTTCATTAACAATTCCCTCTTGAATTATTCATTCTCATTTGAAATCTCGTATTTGTATTCCATAACATCTTCTTGGAAATTCTTTATTTTCTTTTGCCTTTTACTAATTTGGAAAGACAAACACTAGTAATTGATAGGTAGATAAGGAATATCTCCCATGGCCACGATAGTTGTATACACGAGCATAGCTACAATTCGCTAGTCGTGTGACTACAACCTTGCCTTGAATTACTCATTCTCCCCTCGACCCTAAAACTGCTATTATGACCTTATAGTCAATTAAAATTGAGAATGATTATAATCGTACCTTAGTTAAAACACAAATCCATAAGACTATCTATTCTAGTGGAACCAATTATTATGAGTCTCTAATTATTTTTCTCGTAATTTTTGCGTTAACTAGCAACCCTTATGCCTTAACTCAACCCTTACCCGATCAAGCCCCACAGTTTATACATGAGATGAATAGACAAATCAAGGACAAGCATTTACCATGACTATGATAGACACCTATCCCGAGAGTAGGGATCCAATAGGTATCATTCTAGTTATAAAATTTTATTAGCAAGACGTGACTTAGCATTAGAACAACGCATTCATTGATAGCCACTAGCTTTGCCACTAGACACAACATTCCTATCACAATATCTTTATCTAAAAATATTAGAATCCTCACTGGAGGAGTTGTACCTGTTAGTGGTATTTGTAGACTTTGTCCTATAGTGATATATAGTAGGGAGATGAAAGCACGGTTTCTTGTATTTCCTATACCAACTTTCGATGTGGTTCTTGGAATGGCATGGTTAAGCCAACACTTTGTCCTTATAGACTGCCATAGGGGTAGTATCTTCTTTAGACCCCCGAATGCGATGAAGTTCGAGTTCACCAAAGAAGAAGGAGAGAGAAGCGATGCATCCACATTAGGGACTCACATGATGATGCAGGACATCCCTCAGCACCCTGTCATCTCTGAGTTCCAAGATGTATTTCTCGAGGATTTGCCAGGACTGCCTCCTGACCGAGACATTGAGTTTTCTATTGAGCTTATTCCGGAAGTCGAGCCTATTTCATCTCGAGTTTATCGACTAGCACCCAAGGAGTTGGTAGAGATAAAGACGCAGATAGACGACTTATTGGAGAAAGGCTTTATTCTTGCCAGTGTGTCACCATGGGAAGCACCCATTCTTTTTGTGCCTAAGAAAGACGGAACAGTGCGCATGTGTATCGACTATAGAGCTTTGAATACAGCTACGGTGAAGAACAATTACCCTTTGCCGCGCATAGACGATATATTCGATCAACTGAGTGGAGCAAAAGTATTCTCCGAAATCAACTTACGATCGGGCTATCACCAACTGAAGGTTCGGAAGGAAGATATTCCGAAGACGGCATTTCGATCGAGGAATGGACACTGCGAGTTTTTGGTCATGCCTTTTGGTTTGACCAATGCTTCCGCGGTCTTCATGAACTTAATGAACAAAATTTTTCACCAGTACTTGGACAAATTTGTAGTCGTCTTTATAGACGATATTTTGATATACACGAAGAGCCAAGAGGAGCATGAGCAGCATCTACGGATTGTTTCAGGGACCTTGAGGGATGAGCGACTTTTCGTAATGCTTAGCAAGTGTGATTTCTTTCCTAAGGAGGTATCATTTCTTAGACATATCGTAACTGGAGACGGCATATCGGTAGATCCCGAGAAGATCACAGCAGTCAAGGCATGGCCCGCTCCCACGTCAGCTTCCGAGGTGAGAAGTTTTTTGGACTTGCGGGTTATTATCGAAGGTTCATAGAAGATTTTTCTCGAATAGCGGGGCCTATGACTCGGCTAACTTACAAGGATCAGGAGTTTTTATGGAAAAATGAGTCTCAAGCTACTTTTGATGAGTTGAAGAAGCGCTTGACCACGGCACCTATCTTAACACTACCATCGGGCCCAGGAGGATTTGTGATCTACAGCGATACATCCGGGAAGGGATTAGGATGCGTATTGATGCAGCACGGTCATGTTGTAGCATATGCATCAAGACAGTTGAGGGTGCACGAGAAAAATTACCCCAACCCACGATCTAGAGCTCGCAACGATTATCTTTGCTTCGAAGTTATAGAGACACTACTTGTACGGCGAGAAGGTAGATATCTATACTAATCATAAGAGCCTCAAGTACGTATTCACACAAAAAGAGTTGAATATGCGATAATGAAGTTGGTTGGAGTTGATAAAAGATTACGAGATCGAGCTACATTATCATCCGGGTAAGGCTAATGTTGTGGCAGACACATTAAGCCGTAAGCCTGAGGCTCATTTCTTGACCACACAGAGAGAGTTGATTGGAGATTTGCAGCAGCTTGGTATTGAGGTAGTATTGCCTAGAGCGGATGGCATATTAGCTAATCTCCAAGTGCAATCGTCGCTAGTAGAGAGGATCAAGGCGGCATTGCCCACGGATGCTAGATTTCGATGGCATAGAAAGAAGACTGAAGCAGGAGAGCAGACGGGATTGAGGATTCATCCAGATGGGACATTGCGATGTGGTGATCGTATTTATGTTCCTAATGGAGAGCTACGGCAGGAATTGATGGCGAAAGCCCACTGTTCGACTTACTCTAGTCATCATAGAGGAACTAAGATGTACCGGGACTTACGACAGTATTATTGGCGGCACGGAATGAAGCGAAAGATATCTCGTTTCGTGGCCAAGTGTTTGGTATACCAACAAGTGAAGGCCGAGCACCAGAGGACGACCGGATTACTACAACCGCTACCCATTTTCGAGTGAAAGTGGAAGCACATTACGATGGACTTCGTCACAAGATTTTCTCGGAGTCTTAGTGGACGAGATGCGGTATGGGTGATTGTTGATAGGCTTACCAAGTCAGCCTATTTCTTACCTTTTAGAGTGGGGCAGTCCATAAAAGTTTTGGTGGATATGTATATGAAGCAAATTGTGAAGCTACACGATGTACCAGTCAGCATCATATCGGACCATGACTCGAGGTTCACCTCGCACTTTTGGTGAAGTACGCAAGAAAGTTTGGGTACGCATTTGAAGTTTAGTACGGTATACCATCGGCAGACAGACGGTCAGTAAGAGCGTACGATTCAGACGCTAGAGGATATGTTGAGAGCAAGTATGCTTGACTTTGGCAGATCATGGAAAGACCACATTCATCTTATAGTATTTTTCTACAACAATAACTATCAAGTAAGCATACAGATGGCTCCGTTTGAAGCATTGTAAGATAGGAAGTGTCGATCTCCTGTTTGTTGGAGCGACATAGGAGAGCGACAGATATTGGGTCCCGAGTTGGTTTTGAGCACAGTAGAGAAGGTGAAGAAGATACAAGACCACCTGCGAGCAGCGCACGATCGACAGAAGCAGTGTACAGATAATTGTCGTCGACCCTTGGAGTTCAAGGAAGACGACCATGTTTTCTTAAAAATATCCCCCACTAGATGCACGATTCGATTCGGAGGATGTGGCAAGTTGAGTGTCATGACCCGCACCCTGTTTAGGGGCACGAGCACGTGGGTACGTCCAGCCTACGTCGCAGTATCGACGGTAGAATATTGTAAAGGTCATCTAGAATATATAGAATCTAAGACACAATAATATAACCTGTTATCTCCGCACGGAGGAATATAATCACCACTCAATCACATAAATCTAAGGAAAATAGGCACGAATATGATAAAGAAACAAAATAAATAAATAGTCTAAAATAGTTGCTGAGTCACAACCACCAGTTCAGAAATCAAGACATAAAACAATATCCCAAATAAATAATACAAGTCTCAAAGTACCAAGCTGGAATGTAATCTAAGCAAAATCTAGCTAAACTAAGTCACTACTGGAGGTGTGTTCTCTACGAGCACTGGGTCCACAGGCTGGTCCTGGTCGTAGGCTCCATCTACGCCAAACCTGTAGTAGGTCAGGAAATCTGCATCTAAATCCTCTAATAAATAACAGGAGTTATCCTGTCAGGATATGAGCAAGTACAAACATCAACAGCAGTTCCATGTGAATTGAGAAATACTATAAGAGACAATTATAATGAAATACAAGATGAATATCAAAACTAAATATAAAATAGTGCAAGAGAACTGGATATCATGTCATGTGTGAGATATAAGATAAAACTGGAATATAATCAGAGGAAAGTAATCTGAGGTACGATGTAAACATAAAAAGAAAGTGCCATGAGATGCTAGAGCGTTATGTGATCGACTTGGGTCAAGATCATGTTGTTCCTTTTGACCAGCCATGCACAGGTAATATAATAGTGTAGGGATCAGGCCGGCCAAAATGGAAAGCTATGCACAAGTAGTATAAGGTCAGGCTACACACTACGTGTGGTGAGGGTGGAGCTATGCACAAGTAATAAACAAGTAGGGTTATGATCACATAACCTCTAATA
Organism: Iris pallida; assembly: GCA_029216955.1. Taxonomy (NCBI): domain Eukaryota; kingdom Viridiplantae; phylum Streptophyta; class Magnoliopsida; order Asparagales; family Iridaceae; genus Iris; species Iris pallida. Next base: position 1,188,701 of record JANAVB010036819.1, read on the forward strand.
ACTTTCCATCCCCCAGTAGTATAATGAATCCAGACATGATAGGTCATGACACGGGATTCGAAGAGCAGGGGGCTAGCCCACTCCTAAAAAGGTGTCTATACAAGTATAGGAAACAATATCAAACAATGTACTCATATACCAGGTAAACCATGAATGACATCTCATGACGAGATTCACGTATACTAGTCCGTATATCCTCATGTCGAGAATCAAGTATAACACCACAACTGAATCAGATATAGTAGATATCAAAGCAATAAAAACTATCAGAGAATGTACTTGCCTGAGGTCCTGAGCTGAGAAAATCGAACTACAAACCACTCGAAGAGCCACGAACGGTCAACTCGCACAACTGTCTCCTAATACTGAAACAGACATTACCAATGTTCTCAGAATAGTCAAATTAGCTAGAAATGTCTATCCATAAGTCCAATTCTGGACACAGGGGAAGAACGATAATTTCGAATCAAAATAGTGTCCGTCGTTGGACCCACTTTGCACCGAAAAACGTGTCAGAACCTACAGTCTCTAAAGTAATCAAACTACATGTCTATAAGTCCGGTTTGATGAGACGAACCCAACCGTATGTCCAAAGTTGGATTCCGGTGGGCTGTGCACAAATTCGCCCGTTGGGTTGGATCGCGGGCCCGTAAAAATAGCGTTCTGATCGATCTTCTCAGATTCGAACCAAACTTGGCATACAGGACCATAAAAATGATACAGTCCTGTAGGCAAAGTTTTGTCTCGATATGACAAGCGTGCACAAAGTAATTGACAAATTTATAAAAAGACCGATACGGTGAATTTTGATGGACACACATCAAATTCGTCGCGCACACGCGACCAATTTAAATTTCGTCAAATTCCACACGTCCGCAAAGTCGATACGCACCTTTCGATGCTTTCGGTTCGCGACCACGTCGCCCGGATTGACGGAACGGACGGCGTATCGGGGCAATTTTTCTAAAAATTAGTTTTTGAAAACAGTTTTTTTTGCCAACTTCATAAACCAATAACTTTCTGTATAATACAGAAAAATTAAATATAAAAGAAGTGTTTTGATCTCCTATATGTTTTCTGCAAGTCTATTCTGACCGATTGTGAAAACTAGTAACACGCTGGTCGCAAATCGGCCACAAAGTTGTGGTTTCGGGACAGTTTCTAACGTCCAAAAAATTAATTTTTTTTGATTTTGGAACTCGTTTTTTCGTCGCACATGATGCAAATCGGCACGAACTATTTGAAGAGGATTAAATATGTATATGTTGTGAATATACCAGAAGAAACGGATCGTGAAACAATCGAGCGAGGAAGGAGAAATTCGCTCGCGCAGTTGGGTCGATCAATACTGCCGCTGCTGTCTTGGCGTGCGGGCCCGTGCTTCTCCGGCGATGTACGACCGGCCTCCGGCGAGTCAGAGGCATCGGGGTCGACGTCGGGGTGAGCTCTGGGTTGGGGGTGACGGCTAGGGTTTGGTTTTTTTCTAAAAATCCCTCCCTCGCTCTCTCTCACAAAGTATATGTATAGTCGGGGGTTTCGGGCTCGTTCGGGTTTTAATAAAGGTAAGGGGCTTATGCTCGGGCTAGGAAGTTGTTGCTGCTGCTTAACATTGTGGGTGGGTGTGTGTTATTTTGACTTTATTATTCTATTTTGACTTTTATTATTCCTTTATACTTTATATATATATATATATATATATATATATATATATATATATATATATATATATATATATATATATATATATATAAGTTGCTGCTGCTGCTTAACATTGTGGGTGGGTGTGTGTTATTTTGACTTTATTATTATTATTATTATTATATATATA
>JANAVB010036819.1:1193028-1284844 GCA_029216955.1 Iris pallida
TATTTATACATAACTTATATTATGTAGTTATGTATAAACGTATGCTATTTTATATAAATAGATATATATACATGTGTATAGAGTTATTTATAAAAAAATAATAAAAGACAAAGAAAATTAAAATCTCGCGAGATGCATTATATGTATAAACCCGAACCCCCAATTCCTTCCTCCGCGCATATAGAAAAATCCCAGGAAGAGGGGATTTGATTAAATCTTCATCAAATCTGCACAAACCCCCTCCAAACCTAAACCCTGTCTAATTCTCCAATAGATAGGGCTTTATAATACCTAAGGAATTGGTTTATATACGAATTCGAATCAAAATAGGATTTAAAACTTGATATATACGTGTGGGATTGTCGACGAGTTTTCTGAACTCACGAACCCCTAAAACCCGTGCTCGTTGATCGTGCGGCATCCCCTGAGCACCCTAGTAGCTTGACCTTGCCGCCCGACCGCCTACGATCGCCGCCCTATCCTCGGAGTAGCCGCGGACCGACCACAAACAGGGCTGACCCTGTTTCAGACGAACACATGTACCCCTTCTTCCTTATCATTTTACTTCCATCATACTCGATCGATTTTGATTTTACAAATTTGTCTAAATAGCCTATGTAACCCTCTTCGAAACCCTTCAAAGGGATTTAAACATCGCCCCCTTGATTGATCGTAGGTTCGAGGCAAAAATTTCTGCTCGAAAACCAGAGCATAGGGGCTGACTAAACTCTCAACTAGGAAGCCAGTTTCTGAATCATATGCCAGAGTTTTTGACAAACTAATCTAAAACAGTAGAAGACAACATATTCAAGAGTAGAACCCAACTTGTAGATAATAATTTTGGTAATTATACGCAAAGATAATTGGTTGTGAACATGCACGAAAAACTGACTTTAAAATATTAAAATTTTATAAAATTTCTCGATACGACGTGCGCCACGACAAACCGGGCGACGTAGTCGTAAACTATATGCATCGAAAGGCGCATATAGATGTTGCCGACGCGTGGGAACTGACGGAACTCAATTTTGTTGCTTGTGCGCGAGAAAATTAGCGTGTATCCGTCAAGATACCCCCGTATCGACCTTTTGTAAACTTAGCTATAACCTCGTGTACGTTCATCGTATCGAGACAAAACTTGTGCCACCAGGACCGTATCAAAATTCTGGTCCTGTGTACTAAGTTTGGTCCGATTCTGAGTAGGTCGACTGGAACGCCTATTTTGGCGGGCCCACGACCGGATCCAACGGGCAAAATTGTACACGGCCAGTCGAAATCCAACTTTGGACATGTGGTTGGGTTCGTCTCCTCAAATCGGACCAGTAGACATGTAGTTTGACAAATTTAGAGATCATAGACACTAGCACGCATTTTGATACAAAACGGGTCCAAAGGCGGACATCGTTTTGATCCGAAATTACGATTTTGCCCATGTTCCAGAATTGGAATTTTGGACAGGCATTTTTTAGATATATCTTTTATACCGAAAATGTTCTTGATGTTTGTTTCAGCATTCGAAGCCGTTCGTGAATTTTAAGATTTATTGCTGATATACTTGATTGTTGGATTTCTATTCCTACACCACCATGCAAGATACCTTGCCACCTTACTGTGTGATTTATTTATTCTCATTTTCAGTTATTTATATTCAACATTACTTATCTATTTTTAGTATTATATCACTGTGCGTCCAAGTCACACTTGGGTGCAAGCGACTCTATCGGTCATTTTACAGCTTTTGGTTTATTCTCTTGTATTGAATTAGTCTAGTGACCATCCAATTATGATGAGGTATTGTTATACCTCATACAGCTGTGAACATAATCATTACGAGTTGTGAGTCACATATAGGACACGTAATCGCGTAGTCGGCTGGCCACCAATACGTATGAGGCGTACGACGGTTAGGAGTAACTGCCAATAGAAATACATGCTAGTGGACTTGGCAGTTACTAGAGGTTCCTATGGGACATGGATGTGACCCTACTAGGCATTGGGTGGGGAGGACAGTTACTTAACGTATGGGCCACGTATGCACTTTCCTATTCCTGATCCTGCTGGCCTCTGACATTCGATGAATGTTATGCTTTGAGGTCCCTGGTATCCTGGTCGGACCATACCGAGTTTTCTGTGGCCAGAGTGCCCATGCGTTGAAGGTTTGTTCTTAACTGTATTATCACTGTAGAACGGTTAGACACCCTATTACATGCAGATTTTCTTTTATTTATTTTATATCACAGATAATATGGCATGTTCTTTATGTATCTTGTTACGTCCCTCTGAGGACCTGGTGACCTCTCCAGGTGTGTACCTTTATGATGTTTCATAGGTGCTCTAGCCAAGGCCATGTTTTACTCTCTTTCTCCGAGGTGATCGCACTTGGATCGCTTTCGCATCGCTCGACAAATTTATTGTTATGTATTTCTTCTCTTTTTTAGTTGGTAGTGGATTTGTCTCCATCCAACGATATGTAAATGATAATTCATGAGTTGATTTATAAATTCTTCCTTCTTTATTTGTGGATGAGATTAGTGTTGTAGTTCACTGCATTTTACAACTTATGTATATATACGATGGTTCCATAAATTGGAGTTTGCTTCGTATGTATGCAGTTGGCATGTCAACGTACTTTGTCCTAAGTATTTTGGGACTGGGGTGTTACATCTCATGTTCTTATGGCTTGCGCACCGAGGCGCTCATCTTTACGATATTCAATGTTCGACAGCGACTCATATATTTGATGTACGTTTTATTTCAATTGTTCTATCTAGTGTTCGACATGCACTATGTTTATCTCTCGATCGAGCCATGCTGGGGGTCTCGATGGGTTAACTTAGCATACAACGGTACATTTTACTTTGGCATGAAGGAGTAGGAAAGAAGAGTCAAAGTTCTCCCACCTTAAGCCGATATGCCTTGTCGTTTCGCCGAGCCGATGCGGCTCGATTTTATAACTTTGTTGCACGGCCGACTCTTATGACTTAGCCATTCAAGCACTTCGTGCTTTATTGAATTATCCGACCGATTTGGCTTACCGTGCCTATGCCTCAGTCTATTGGGAGGTGGTGATTTGGTTGCAATAAACAAAATATCGACCTCTTATATTTTAGCGTAAATGTATATAGCATGTACACGAAACTAACTAAAATCAATATTTGTTCGAATCTGACTTGTGCGTTGCATCGATTCAATTTCTTAGAATCTTATAAACGACTCAATACTTTCTCTCGGGCCAACTTAAGACTTGCATCAAACATAATCGATGCATTCCTCGGGTCAATGTAACTCTTTACAACGATTCGCATCGATACATATTTTAGGTCAAAGTAACTCTTCGAGTCAAGACTCATCGTAATGCACCGTGTGAAGTGGGCCATTACACTATTGATTATCAAATATGTATAGGATACCTATTTAGTACCTAAGGTAATGAGTTGGGGTATGGCTATTAGGCCTATAGATAAACTAGGTAGGTAAATACCTAGGATATTGACCTAGGTATGACCTAGATTGACCTAATTTAGCAAGGTATTGACCAAATTGACCTAGTTTGACGTAGAATGACTTGGAGGCCTAGAATCGACTTAGAATAGTATGTTTATGATTCCAAAACATAAATTAATATTGTTATTTAATATTTAGGTCTGCGAGGCACCGTATCGGACACGATTGATATTTTACATTGGATCTCAGGTGAGTACATTCTCTGATAATTTCCTGTCTTATGATATCTTCTATGTTTCTTGTATTTAGTGTAGATATCCTTGATATTTCTTTTCAGATTGGTTACACGGATTGGTATTTCTGGATCTCGTCATGAAATGTTATTCCTTGTATATCTTGGTATATCTTGTGCAAGCCTTGTTATTGTCCTTGTGCATTGTATGGACCCCAATTCCAACGAAGGCTCGTGATCTTCTAAGAGAATTCTGTGTCGTAGCGTGCCATGGTTCGATCCACTATACTAGTCGGAGGCGAGGAGTATTAGCGTAGATATGTGATCAATACCCTCATTGTATCAAGTTGTAACTCCACTTTCTCAATAATAAAGTTTGGGTATTTCCTATGATTTTCTCCACAAAATATCCTTATTAGAATTAGTTTAAGATTTTTATTTTCTAATTAAATTTTGAATTAAGAATTGATTATCATTAATGATTTTCTTACTATTTCTAATACTAATTTTCCTTATTGATTTATGTGTATCCAAATTCTAACTATTTCCTTTAGTCCTAAATTCTATAAACCCAAACAGGTTCTATGGGCCAAAACAGCCCATCGAACTCAGCCTAGCCTACCGTTTTTGGGGCACGGATCCCTTTGGGTCCAAACTGCTAACCCGTTAAACATCCATTAATTCCGTTTAAATTATATAACCGTTCTCTTCCCTAACTCATATTCTTTGTTTCATTTTCATTCATTCAAAACTCTTCTTTCCTCTGTCCTTTCCGATTGAGAATGGCAATGAAGTTGGCAGCGTCGCACAGTGAGGGCTCAAGCATCTGGAAGATTCTTCGTCATCTCCACCATCTACTACCAAATAAGTTATATTGGCGACGACATTGGCGACTCTGTCTAAATACGTCACTATTTTTTGTGTATTTAGCGACATATAAAAGTGACGTCACTGAACATCGTATTCAGCGACATTTAGCGACTGTTAGCGACTAGCATTATGGTTTGGAAAGAAAAAGTCACAATTTAGTCGTAGAACGTCGCTGATTAATTTTATTCAGCGACGTTTTGTGACTCTTACTCCATTACGTCGCAAGTTTATTAGTTAACAGCGACGTCTTTATAAGACGTCGCTAAAATCTTTCATATATGGTGCTGGGAACCGATCGAATTCATTTTCTTTCCCCCAAAATTTTCGATCTCCCGTGCGCCTCGAGCCTCAAATCTCTCTCCCCCTCCCCCTCTCGTCTCCGGCGACCTCCTCCCACCCCCCTCGTCTCCGGTGAACCCTCTCCGCGACGACCCCCTCCCTTCGGCGACCCCCGTCCCTCCGTCGTACCTCCACCGTCGAGTCCCCTCGTTGACGTCGATAAGACCAATCCCCTCCGCCGCTGCTCCATCCCCGGCGACCCCGATCCCACTCCGACAAAGACAGGTAAAACCTAACCCTAGCTCCCTCCTCCTGACGTGCTGACACAAACACGACACACAAATGTACTGACACGACACACACACAAGCTGACACGATACGTACATACGCTGACATGACACGCTGACACGACACAGACACGACACATTGTTTAGTGTGTCACACTCACATGCTTGTGAGTATGTGACAGTTTGGAGAGGTAGGGTCTGTCAAAAAATAGTTTTATATAGCAACCCCATTGTGAGAACACATGAATGGCTATGGGCTAATGTGCATCCTAGTGAGTGATTGTTAGAGTGAGCTATCCTATGAGTGAACTTGAGTGTCTAGGAGGTTAGTATCCTGTGACAGGTTAGAACATGAGGTATCCTAAGAAGTATATAGCATGGTTTAAAGTATCGGCCAATACTGATCCGATACGGTCGATACCGATACGGTTTGGCATGTCCCGATCCGATATCGATCGATACCCGATACTTACCGATACCAACATTGAGGGTCTCTTTTCCGGTCAATTCGGTAAAGAAAATTAAACAAAAAAGACAAATCATCAAGGGTTTAAAGCATAATAAGATTGTAAAAACATGTAAAAGAAGAAAATCAATCTATTATATGTAAACCAATCACTAAGGGTGATTACAATGTTATTTAATTTCAAAAGTACTACGAAATAATACTAAAAATACTTAAATTATGCCTAATGTATAAAATATATATTTTTAAATGTAAATAATTTATTAATAGTTATTTCTTTTGATACCAAAAAATTCGATACTCCGATCCGAAATTGCCATTACTACTGATATCCCCGATACCAATACTCGTAGGAGTAGTCCGATACCGATACTGTGAATCTTGGTATATAGAGTATCCTAGTACATGGAGTTTATATATAGAGTATCCTAGTACCTAGAGTGTATAGAGTATCCTAGTACCTATAGAGCATCCTCTAGAGTGTATAGAGTATCCTAAGATATTGGGGATTACCTACTCTGAGAACCTTGCTAAGAAGTATCCTAGTACCTACAGTGTATAGAGTATCCTAGAAGTGTAGGTATAATTGGTACAGTATTTTGAGCCCTTCTATAGAAATTCAATTTATTTATGCCAAGCCTTTTAGGCCTACCAGAGTTACAGATTTTTTTCAAAAATCTAGTGTAACATTGATTGCCTCAAAATGCTTGCATAAGTAAGAGTGTATAGAGTGAGTATACTAGTAGTATATCGTAGTATCCTAGATTGTATAGGGTGAGCTTCTCTACTTCCTTTCTTTTCATTCGGGTCATTGAGCCGACTATTCCACATCATAGGATATCTACCTCAACCTCACCATAGAGAATTATGAAAATATTAATATTAACCAAGGTTCACAGTATCGGTTTAGGTATCGGTATCGTTATCGGTATCATTTACGGTTGATATCATGAATCTCATGGCTTCCGCTAGCAGAGCACAATATAGAGTCAAACGTGAAGCAGAACTTTATATTCAAAATATTAGAAGTAAAAAGTTTTCGATTGGTGGTGGGACAAAAAAGGATTCTGACTCGTCCCAACCACCAATCGAAAACTTTTTACTTCTAATATTTTGAATGTGAAACTTTGCTTCATGTTTGGCTCTACATTGTGCTCTGCTATCGGAAGCTATGAGATTCAGGATATCAACCGTAAATGATACCGAAATCGATTTCAATACCGATACCGAGACTATGAACCTTGGTTAACATTAATATTTACACACTTCTCTAGGCTGAGGTTGAGGAAGATATCATATGGTGCTGAATAGGATGCTGAGAGAGTCGAATGCGAAGCAGGAAAGTAGAGGGGGGTCAAAAAGGGAGGGTCAGAGAGGGGGCCTTCTTATTGAACATGTGATGACACTCATTTGATACTCATGTGTCTATATGCATTAATTTGGAATATACTCGAATAATATGTATCTATCTTTGCAAAATTATTGTCAAATGGATATGAACTACTATCTGTGGCATCGTTCAAGGATGTACAATCGTCATCCTGATGACATGTGCGGTGTACGGGATGAATTTATATATGGGGTAGAGCAATTCTTACAGTTCTCCAAGGCTTTCTCTCAGTACATGGACCGTACCAAAATTAAGTGTCCATGTGTGAGATGTTGTAACATAAAATATCATCAAGAAGTGGATGTGACATATATCATTTGTACTCGAGAGATTTTATGTCGAATTACTATCAGTAGACGTCACACGGAGAACTTGTGCCTTTAGCGTCGGAGCTGGAGTCTAATTTCCCGTATATGGATGTCTATAACCACACTGGTTATGACAAAGGGTGGGTGAACATGGTTTTTGATGCTGTGGGGACTAGTTTCGATCCAGACAATCATGATACGGCAGAGGAGGCACCGAATGTCGATGCTGCGAAGATCATGGAGTTGCTGGAGAATGCAAGGACTCCTTTGTATCCTGGTTGTGATGATTATTCACCGTTGGAGGTGGTTACAAGACTGCTGAGCATCAAGTCCAATTTTAACATGTATCAAGAATGCTACAACCGAATCATCAAGTTGATTATAGAGATCTTGCCGGAAGGTGCAAAGTTACCTACAGACTTCTACCGGTCTAAGAGGATGGTGAGATCTCTCTGGATGGGATATAAAAAAATTGTTACATATCGCAACGGGTGCATGTTGTACTAAAAAGACAACATGGATGAAAACGTGTGCAGATTTTGTGGTACTGATCGCTACAAGGCAACAAATTCAAGTAGCACTCCTAGTACAAGAAAGCCTACCGATTCGATGCACTACTTGTCGTTGATACCGTGGTTGCAGAGGTTGTTTATGGTGAAGGAGACTGCATAAAATATGAGCTGGCACAGACGGGAAAAGATCGAAGGAGTGTTGGATCACCCATCTGATGGAGAAGCATAAAAGCACTTTGATTGAGAGTATCCATATTTTGCTTCAGATCTGCGTAATGTCAGATTGGGTCTATCCTTTGACGATTTTACCCCATTCGGACTTTCGGACTCCCAGTATTCGTGTTGGCCTGTGATCATCACTCCGTACAATCTACCGCCTTGGATGTGCATGAAGACTCCGTATATGTTTCTCACCTTTATTATCCCGAGTCTGAACAATCCGAAGAGAAACATTGATGTGTATTTACAGCCATTGATAGATGAGTTAAATCAGCTGCTGAAGAGCTAGTGGTACCTAAAGAAGAGATGAAGGTCAAGGAAGAACTTCCTCCTACTATTAAGGAGGAAGTGATTCCTAACGCCGAGATAGCTGTGAAGGAGGAGGTAGCACCAGAAGGCAGATATACCGGGAGTTCCAGTCGTCCAGCTCCTACAGATATTGATCTTTCTGGCGTGGATCCTACTTATACGCAGTGGTTGAGGAGGGAGATCTCTCTGCGCCTGCGTAAAGGGTAGAGCAGTATGATATGAATTTTAACCGGATTTGTTTTCGGTAAACTTATTTTTGGGTTACACTTAGATGTTTTTACAACTTTTGATGTTTCTTATTTTCTAGACATGGTTATTATCTAGACTTGGATATTTTTGGATACTATTATCTAGACTTGGTTATCATCTAGAAATTTTACGGAGGGTTGCTCCGGGTCTATTTTTATGAATTGTGATATGTTAAATGCATGGTTATTATCTAGAAATTCAACGGAGGGTTGCTCCGGGTCTATTTTTATAAACTGCGATATGTTAAATGCATGGTTATTATCTTGTAGATATCTATTTCTAAAAGGTATGGCAGGACGCAGAGGATCGTATACCACCGTAGCGGTAGAGGAGTATCCCGTAGAGGTAAAGGTTCCATCGGTGGATAGAGTGGTACTCCGTTAGTGGATGATGGTGTTGGTCCCTCGCCTTCTAGTACTCCAGTGTACCAGCCACTCAGATCTCCGTCTGCGTCGACGGTACGTGGCAGTACTCCGGGGATGGACAGTTCCAGGCCTGAACCTATCCCGTCCAGCAGCGTTCCTCCTGCAGACGGTACTATGGAGACGGAGGAGCGGGTGGAGGAGGTCGCACCTACGCTGTCTCCATATGATCCGAGCGATCCCCCATGTGCCCCTCCGGACGAGACGAGGATGGAGATTTGGTCCGACGGACCTAAAAAGTAAGTTAATTAGTTAACATTTATATATACTTATATCTATATATTAATGAATTTAATTATCGTTGTGTACATATTTCTGAGGTTATTCGGGTTATTTCTGAGGTCCAACTACGGGGGCCCTTGGATCAACTACTCGGATGCCTCGGACGAGAGAAAGGCATTCTGGTTTGCCCACTTCAAGGTAACTAAGGTATATTGCTTTTAGTATAAATCATATTTTATGAATATTATATAGCTAACTAATTTAATTCTTGTATAAAATATATTTTTATCCACCACACCGGGATGAGACAATTGAGAAGCAATTTTCTGTCGTCGTCGCTAAGTTGATCCGGGATACGATCGACGACCATAAGGCTCGAGACCATTCCGAAAAAGGGATCCAAGGTTGGATCACGCCCGAGCAGTGGACTGCCATGAAGGCTAGATTCGATGCTCCTACGTACAAAGAACGATCGGAGAAGGCGAAGGTGGCTAGGACGAGGGCAGGGAAGTGGTGTGGTGGCTCGATTCCCATGACGGAACATTTTCGTCGCCTGGTACATGTTTTACTGTAATATATTATTTTAATAAATGTAGTAAAAAAATGTTTAATTTCAATGACACATTTTATTATAACAGGTAAAGAAGGGTGCGAACCCCAACATGGTGACGGTCTTCCTAGCTACCCATCGGAAAGACGAAAAGTTCATCGATGATCGGGCCACGCAGCGCTATGCAAGTATTACTTTACGTGTCACTAACTTTATTATAACTTAAGAAATATGCAAATATATCCATAGACGTGGAACAACTAGGTTGGTAATAAATATTATATTTATCGAGATGCGTACTTGTCTAGGATGAGTATCCTAGGCTAGAGCGTGAGATTACTAGTGCATCTGCGAAGAGAGGGGCTGATAATTTCTCGCAGCCCCCTCCGGCTCTGACGATGGACGAGCTCTGGATGACCGTTGTTGGTGGTCTTCAGAGGGGTACGTACTACGGTACGGGATCCTACGACGCCATTATAGCAACGCAGTCATCCAGAGCCTCCTTTGCTAGTGTGCATTCCCCAAAGCCCTTAGAGGAGTCGGTCCGAGTGGAGGAACTCCATCGCCAGCTTACTGTGCTGCGTGACGAGCTGTTGCGGAGGATGAAGGAGCAGCCCCAATCTCAGCTGCAGACGGACGATGTGGCCCTCACCACACGATTTGATATACTCGAGTGCACCATTAGGGAGACGGGCGAGTGGACGGATCGTGTCGTTCAGGCGGTATAGGAGAGGACGGATCTTGCCGTTCATGCATTGCATAGGACGTAGGCGGCCATTGGCGAGCAGGTTTCGAGGCTAGCGGCTGTTATAGATTCCACCAACTCCAGACTGCTAGCCATGGAGCGGACACTTCCTGGTCGTGCTTCGGCATCCACACCGACTGCAGCGGCTCCACTGCCTCCTCTTCCTCCTACTGATGGATCGTCGCCGGTGATGCTGACCCCGGAGCAGTATAGGTTCCTGGTGTCCCAGGTGCAGGCACTGCCTACTCCTCCTCCTCCTCCTTATCCTGACCAGGCGTTGTCCTTTATTGGACTTGTTTTCATTTGTTGTGTTGGTGACCCATTTTTGGGTCTTTATGTATTTGTTGGTGACCCATTTTTGGGTCTTTATGTATTTATTTTTATTCGGGTATGACTATTTGTGTTATGTTATGTTAAATATTATCAGACACACTTTTTATAGCCGTTTGGTAGTGGATTTGTATCCACCTGGTTATTTCTTGTCTTTCTGATCATTCGATTCTATTTATTTGATTATTGGTAGTGCATTATTATTATTTGTCTCTATATTGGTTTATCGGTGTTGAGTGTTCCACCGAAGGGGTCGGTGAACCCAGGGAATTCTACGGAGGGTTGCTCCGAGTCTATTATTTACAAACTGAAACTCTAAATGCATGTACACTATTTTTAATGTAACTGTTATTTATGTGAAATGTATACTGCATTCTGTTATTTTTTTACATTTTTTGGAATTAGCGACGGTCAGCGACGCATACATACGTCACTAGAACGTCACAAAACTGAGAATCAAAACGTCACTAATCATCGCAGAACATCGCAGATACGTTGACGTGGCAAACTATGCAGGTCAGTAAATCTAGTATCCGAACGTCGGTATTCAAGTATCGTAACATCGCAAAATATCACAAAAATGATGACATGGCAACCAAAAAATTAACAGATATAGAGTCAAAAAATGTCGCTACTCTCTGACTGTAACGTCGCTAAAACCTGAATGGACAGCGACAATCAGCAACGAAATGTTACATCGTTAATTAGTAACATTTTTGTCGGTAAACGTCGTTAAAACTAGCGACGTCGAGCGTCGCCGAATGGCGTCGCTATAGCGACGAATAGCTTTTACAAGTTAGCGACCATGAATAACGTGACATGTCTGAAACGTCGTTAAAAATGTCGCTGTCAGAAGTTAGCGACGTTTTTTGCTGTTTAGCGACGTTGTTAGGCATCGCTAATATGAGATATTTTGGTAGTGATCCCTAGCTAACTGTTCACTTCCTATCCACCGTCCGATCGTAACAGATTTGTAACTGAATGCTCTCATCGCCATCGTTGGCCGACCACCATCGACGTAGCCGGTGCACGCATGGCCATTCGATCATAACCGTCCTCTCCATCCTCCGTTTATAAATGCAACCACCATCCCCCTCCTTTCATAATCCACTCTAGACGGCGAAGCCCTGCCATTTTCTCCACTAGCCTTCCTTCTTCTTCCTCCTTGTCGGGAGAGCTTGCGGCCATGGAGAACACATGACGTGCTTCGACGGCTTGTGGTATCACTTTCGTCGCGTTCATCTATTATCTACCGCTGCGGTTGGCGGATCCGAAAAACTTCTCCAGAAATCAATGGACACGACGTTCCCGACCTTCTTCTGATCGACATTGATGAATCGATCGTCCTCCTCCGATTGAGCCTCATGAATCTGGCGATCCTTCGATCAGTCTGCACTGGTAAGTTCATCTGAACTTATTCATCGATCCTCTTTCTTGATCGTTCGAGAGTTCTTTAATTTCATGTTTCTACGGTGGCCGAGAATTGACTCGAAAGTTCATTTTGATCATTTGAGAGCAATCCTATTGGTTCCTAGATCTTACTTGATTGATTGCTAAAAATTTGATCTCTCAATACTACAAATTGAACTCTAAATCTAGGTTGTTATTTCTGAATGTGAGGTGTTCGACGAAATGTTTAGTTGAATCTCGCAGTAGAGATTGGACTCAAGAACAGTGGTGTCAGACTCCGATTACTCTGTTCTTAGCTTTCTTTCTTTCAGGTACTTTATTGACTATTATATGTTTATGATTCTATGCCGACACGCATCTGCGTAGTAGAGGAGAGACACGGAGTGCTGGCGTTAATATCAGGTTTTGACACATGAGAATTATGTCGATACAGGATTGGTATGACACCATATTCTGGGAGGGTTAGTTGTTTTCTTTTATCAGTTCTGACCATTACATTGGGGCTACAGAGACTTGGTGAGGCTACAGAGACTTGGTGAGTTATTTCGAATATATGTAGTCGTTGTCTATTAGTTAGGTTAATTTTTGAATGTTATTGTTGATAGCCGTTGGAATTTAGGTGATAATTGAATTTGAGTGTGGACTATTAACAGTGATGCTGGTGTTGAGCTCTTGAATGAACTTAGCTGTTATTGTTAGAGAGGAATAGTTGTATTGGCTATGTGACTTTGAGTTGAGTTGTACAGACTGGAAGATAGCCGTTAGATTTAGGTCTATGGGAATCATTTGAATTTCATTAGCCGTTGAGTATGTGTGGAAGTGTTAGGTTGAGCCCTGGGCTTGTTTATAGATGATAGGTATGTTAGGTTCACAGGCTTGAGTAAGAGGAGTGCTCTGTTTTCGATCAGCTGGATTAAGTTATAGTAAATTTTGAATGTTAACACTCTGGTTTGGTTTGGGTTGGAAGGTCTGACAGTATTAAGTGCGGCCCATTAAGTAATGTTGTGCATGATAAGACTAAGCCAATTTCGTGGACTGGTAATGGGTCCTTTTAGTAGTTGAGGAAGATTTGTAATATGGATATTATTTGTAACCTTAGTAAATCTGCGATAGATAGTAGTTAAGTTAGGAGATCACATTAGCTAGTTGAGGGATATTTAGAATGTTTCTAGATTCATTTTCCTATTTTTAGGTGGATCGAAAGACATTGCAAAACCCCAGAATAGAGGCAAGTACTGTACTCAGTATTACCATCATTGTATGTATCGCACTCACATTGTCATCGTATCATTGTTCACTTGTTCCTGCTTTATTGCTTGCATTGTTCTCGTGGCGGATGGGAGACGTACTAAGACATATGATTGAATAATATTGGACAAACATTGCCTAAGAGCATACATCGTATGCTTGATGTCCATTACATGCGTGACTGATAGCACTGTCGTTACACATGCCTGATTATTGAGTGTCTGATAGCATTGTCGTCAGACATGCCTGATTTACATGACTAATAGCATATTTTATATGCCTAATTACATATTAGTCCCCACATGTTGATGGCGTCCGATTGCACATTTACACGTAGCTAGTGCATACTTTATATTCACCTTGCTTATTTGTCTTTCAGTTATATTTTGCTATACTTGTAGAGCCTAAAAATCAAGTTGTGCCATGTTTTTACTACTCAGCAATCAAGTTGCACCCAAAAAATCAAGTCGCGCCGCTGTTATGAAGCCCAGAGGCAGAGATCAAGTTGCGCCACTGCTCAGGTGGTGCCATATATCAGACTGCGCCCAATCACATTGCGCCAAAGCTTACGTGGCGTCTGACAATAATTGTCATCATTATTTGACAGCACTGACAACTGACAGTACGATAAACGAAGAAAATCTCTTCGAATCCCGCAAAGCGTGGCACTCGAGACGATTTGCTGTTATTTGATGACAGCTGTTCTGCGCACTCTGCAAGTTGCGCCTAGGCGCAACCTGAACGAATTCTCCTCACATACCCAAATGCTGCCACGTGCCTATGCACTGAGTTGCGCATAGGCGCAACCTAATCAAGTGCAGTTTGACTCATTGACTGAAGCTCGCACAACCTAATAAAGTTGAAGCAACTTACGTTCTAAAGCAGGATGACATGGCGCACATGCCACTAATCTCTCAAAACGTGTCCACTACTCTGTACACATCCATGCGCATTTCAATCATATGATGTCACGCGTCTAAATACAGTTAGTACATGTTCGAGTAACTGAATGAAAGTTGGCGCAACTTAAAGTTAGCGCAACCTAAAGTCGCACAGTTCAACCTCGCGCACATCAGAATAACTGCTAAAACAGTTATTTTCAGAACTCTATAAATAGAGTTTCCAATCATTATCAAGAGATCAGAGATCAAGACTTCTTGCAAAAGTGCTGTTGCATTCTCCGGAGGCTTTAGTTTTCAAGTTCACATAGTCCAAGGGATAAAGCGATCGTCTTCTGATCGGATTCCTAAAGTTGTACTTTCCCAAAATTTATTATACTTTGTACGATTCTTTTTAAGTTTAGAATAAACTTTTTGTTTTTGCAAACAAAATGGAGACTCTGCTGGGGACGACTTTCTCCTCCGACGAGAAGGTGACAACTTAATGTGATGATGCGTCAATCGGCAAGACGCAGAAGACTTTGGTTGTCCAAGTCAACCAGACAGCCTACGAGGATATGATCAACACCAAGAGCAACAAGCACACTGTGGCTATCACCAAAAATAGAAATGTATGGACTCCTAAGTCTTCCACAGTTGTTGTTGCCTAGGCGCAACCTGAGCGCTCTGTGGCCCAGGCGCAGCCTGCTTCTGTTGCCCGCACGCAACCCACTCACTCTGTTGTCCATGCGCAACCCACTCACTCGGTCGCCCATGCACAATCCACTAACTCTGCTGCCAAGGCGCAATCCACTCGCTCTGTTGCCAAGGCACAACCTACTCATCTTGCTGCCAAGGCGTAGTCTACTCATCTTGCTGCCAAGGCGCAGTCTACTCATCTTGCTGCCAAGGCGCAGTCCACTAATCTTGCTGCTAAGGAGAAGTCCATTCACCTTGCTACTAAGGCGCAACCAGTAGACCATTCTGCTATGGCACAACCTATGCATCCTACTACCCAGGCACAGTTTGCACATCATGCTGCTCTGGCACAACCCAAGGGAACTAGTCTTTTGGCTATTCCCTCTTCTTCTCTAGTTCTGAACTTAGAGAAGCAATGTTCTAGTGCTAGTACTAGACAGAACAAAGGGAAGGGTCCTTTGACACTTCCTCAACTGACGCAACCTTTGTCTAAGGTGGCTCAACAACAAAACAGAGGGAAACGCTTTTTAGCTAACCCAATTCACAAAAATAAAGGAAAGCACCCTTTGGTCTTTTCTCAATCTTCCCCAGTCTATGACTCAGAGGAAGATATCTCAGATTGTATTCCCTTGAACAGAGATTCCTCTGTTCTCAACAGAGGTCTTCAAATCTCTACCAGGGGAAAGAATGCTGATCAAAGAGGTATCCTGCCTACCCCTATGGTAACTACTCCAGATCTTCCAACCTTGCATATCTCAAGATCCAAGCAAGGAAAATTGATGGTATCTTAAACAGATACACCAAGGACAGAATTATCTGATTTGTGTGCCTATCTTAACAGGCGTCAATCAGTATCAACCTCCATGAAACGCAAGTATCATATGCCAAGGGCCAACTTGCACCAGAAACACAGCTTTGAAAAGAAGGACCCAATCACTTATGCTAATGAGTTAAGTACTTCTTTATACACCCATGGAACTAAGCATCTTAAGAACCGAAGTCATGTTCCTAACATTATTAAGTAATATGTTCCTCCGACTTCTTCTCGGCCCGTGGTGATAACTGATCTCCGGGAATGTCTTACACAAAAACGGGAGATCACGGAGACATCTCACTCACCACTAAATCACCCATCAGAACGCCACTGCCTTCACGAACTGGTTATAAAGTGTTGTTGCCAATCAGCTAAACGATCTGTCTTCGATCGTCTGAACTATGATTCAACTCCTGAACCTATGATGAGAGATGAAGATGAGCTGTTATATGCTTCTGTCAATATGACTTCCCGATACACTGGGGATAAAAAATCTTCAAAGCGTGGCACGTCTCGTAATCCGAGTCAGCAGTACTTGGGACAACTCCGTGAATCTAGTGAAGGGGTCTTTCAACATACTAGATCGAAAAATTGGAATTTGGACCAGGATGTATTTAATCAGGAAGATCTTTCCATCACCCATCTAGGAGAGGATTCTTTGTCTGACTTTGACGCAGATAGTGAAAGCTCTGAACAAACTATCTCGTCAATAGTGGCAAGAGAGGTGACAGCATATGCCATTACAGAAGACCAAGATGCCTCTAGTTCAGCTAGTCAAGAACAACGAATTGCTGTACTGGAAGATAAGCTAAAAACCATGGCTGAAATGGTCGCAAGTATACACACCATAATCGTGGCTCAACATGTAGTGCCACCGGTTATGAATTATGCTTCAAATCCAGAGCTCATAGCATCTTCTGTGCCTGTCAATGTTGGTCTGGAGGTACTGCCTCCCCAGGTTGCTTTTGTACCAATTCAAGCTCATCCCAGTCAATCTGGTACTGGGGTGGTAATTATCACGTTGTTCCTCCTCATAATAATTCAAATCAACCTACCAATTAACAGACATCAGGGGATGCTAATGAGGCTGTAAAACTCTTACGCACCCAGTTCGAGGCCTTTAAGCAGAAGGATGGTATGCAAAGACGTAGGATAAAATAACCTTATCCTGCAGAATGGAAGGAGGTTCAATTTCCTTCTAAGTACAAGCTTCCTACTATTATGCTGTTTGATGGCAGCACTTCTCCAAGTCAGTAGATTAATCACTTTGAAGTGATGACTGATCAATTGCAGCCAAATGATGCTCTTCTTACCAGGATGTTCGTCGGTTGTTTAGTCGGTACAGCATATGACTAGTACCGTAGCTTACCTGATGGCTGCATAACTTTCTTTGCTGGTTTCAAACAAATGTTCTTGGAACAATTCTATGAAGGGGTCAACGATATGACTATGTCTGCCCTTATCAAAATTAAATAAAGATACAATGAAACCACTGAGAGTTTCATTGAAAGATTCTGTCGAGAGGCACTTAAAATGCCTCTAGGAACTCTATATGCTGTAACAATAGACACTTGCAAATCAAACTTGTTGCCTATTATCAGCATGTGGACAGGATTAATACAGTTCCAAAACTGGCCCTCTTTCATTGTAAATGCCAAAGCTGCGGAGGTTAGTATAACGGAGAAGTTCAAACAATTAGGAGTTCAAATGGTTAATCATAACCAAGATGAAAATCCTATATCCGACAACAATAATAGTCAAAATAATCGTAAAGGTAAGGAAACATTGGCCATCAATCTCAAGGGCAAGGAGTCGTTGGCTGTCAATGTAGCTCAGACTGCACCCAATCCATCAGTACCACCACAAAAGGAACCTCGTCCAAAAAAAGAATATTCTTTCGATAAAGATGATATTATGAGCATCTTCGATTGCTTGATCAAAAGCAATAAGCTTTAACTACCGGAGGCAAAACGACCAGAGAAAGTGGGTAAGACTAACCACCCTAAATATTGTATTTATTACAAGTTTATAGGGCATCCCACTCGAGCATGCTACGTGCTCAAAGGTAAAATCCAAGAAATGGTCAACTCTGGTGCAGTTACTCGCCAACAGGACGAGAAGAATGTGACGGCCAATGTCGTCTCTGTGCAATTTGGTGACTTCCCACCGCAACTAGTGTAAGATGGTGTTGTCCCCATTCCGAGGGCTACTCTCGAGATCGTGAACCTTTCACCTCGCCAAAATGAAGGTCTTGTCCCACTATCCACTGACAAAGGAAAAATCATGTGGATTCATCCAGATCTAGTGGCAGACTTTTAAGCGCCTTCTTCTTCCAATCAAAAGAAATGCTCCAAAACTAAATCGAAGAGCTGCAACATGGTATCCTTTGAACCTGTAGCAGAAGAAGAAATTCTAATCGGCACCAGATCTGGGAAACCTAATCTTCGAGAGTATCCTGAAACTCAAGAGAATCCTGCCCCATTTTCTGATGTTCTTTCTGCATTATCTTCCCCTGCTGAGAATATACTCTCTATATCCTCGCCAGTAGTGGAACCAACTCCTACCAAACCAGCATCAGCAGACAAGGGAAAGCAACCCGTCCGCTTTGATAAAACATTGAAGAAGTCCTCATCTCTCGGACTTCAAAAGCCATATAATTTCGACATACTGGCTCAATTGGCTAACACTCCAGCAAGATTGTCAATCTTCGAACTCTTACATCTCTCAAAAGAAACTCGAAAAATGTTGAGCGAGGCCTTGATGTTGGTCGATGCTTGTCTTGCCCTCCTTAAGAAGCCTGAAAAGGAGCCTGTCAGCTGTACACGTTGTTATGGTGTATTTGAACTAATACCAAACATCACTTTTACACAAGATGACATGCTGTTAGAAGATAATTGTCATGATCGTCCTCTCTACTTAACGGGATATGTGGACACCATGAAAGTCGATCGCATTCTGATTGACCCAGGGTCTGTACTTAGCATCATGCCGAAGAATCTCCTAGACGCCTTGAAGATCCCGGTGTACAACCTTTCTACAACTATCATTACCATCTTGGGGTTCAATCAAGGAAGAAGTGAACCTTTGGGGAAGATACGCCTGAAACTTCAAATTGGCAATCTTCGTACAAAGGTGACTTTCTACGTGATTGATAATCATGGCTCATACAATGCTTTATTGGGAAGACCATTCCTCTACGAACACAATATTATACCTTCTACTCTCCATCAATGTTTTAAATATGTGGATGGTAATGGAAAAGTCCATAAAGAAGTTGCAGACTTAAATCCTTTCAAGGGGGTTGAAGCGTACTGCAATGACTCTCGCATATATAAAGAGGAATTCATGAAGGTGGTATTGGCAATGAATACTGATGAAGAACAGAACGGCGTACCAAATGTACTCTGGTGATCCCGGTCAAAGAACGTACTTTCTGTCCTCAGTCTTCAAAGACATTGACTATTTACCTTCCTTCTCATAAGAAGCAGCCTTTTGATGTTAGTCAGAAACAAAGGGAGCTCACCTCTTCTGATCCATTTGTAATCAACCTTCGTCGTAAAAAAAGAAAAGAACAGAAAATCGACCTTCGACCTTCGACCTTCGAAATGTGGTATCACTTGAATTAATACAAGAATCGTTCTTCCTAGTGCCTTCTCGAAAGAAAGGCGAAACTCCTATACTTTTTAGAAAAAGAAAAGAACAGAAAATCATGCTTGACAAAGATAATAAGGATGATATAAGAAGACTACAACTACGTCGTTATAGTCCATAATCTAAGGCAATCACCCATAAAATAGGATATGATTTCAAAGCTGGTCTCAATAGCGGTAAAGGAAGGCGAACTCCTATTCATATCTCCGTTCCAAGAGAAAAATCACAACAATACTACATTAAAACGAAGCGGGGATTAGGTTATACTTCACCAGTTCTGACTCCAGAAGTTTCTAAATTCGATGAAGAAGAACGATCTAATTCTTCTGATTCTATCTCATGGGATTCCATCGAGTGACAGTATCTTCTAATATGGTGTTTATCGAGTTCTCAGAAGATGACGAGGATGATATTAAAGAAGCTTCTGAAGTAGATCCTTGGGCACAAAGGATGGACACTCAGTGGGAACTCCGTTTTGAACAACGAGAACCACCTACTGAGGATCAAATAACCCAGATCGATGTTGGAGAAAAAGATGTACCACGACCAATCTTTATTAGCAAAAATCTTTCAGAGGATGATAAACAAGAACTGATTCATCTCATTCGTAAATATATCGATGTCTTCGCCGGGAGCTATAAAGATATGCCAGGTTTAGATCCTCAGGTCGTAACTCATAAACTTAACATTTTTCCTAATGCCAAACCAGTCAAACAACAACAACGGCGATTCAAGCCTGAGATGATGGATGCAATAGATGATGAAGTCAAAAAGCTTATCGCTTGTGGTTTTATCAGAGAAGAACAGCATTCTAACTGGGTAGCCAATTTTGTACCAGTTTTGAAGAAGATCGGGAAGGTTCGAGTGTGTATAGATTTTTGAGATCTTAATGACGCTTGTCCTAAAGATGAATTCCCTCTCCCAATTACTGATGTCATGATCGACAATACTTGTGGTTTCGAACGAATCTCTTTCATGGATGAATTTTCTGGATACAATCAAATTTGGATGAATCCTGAAGATGAAAAAAACACTCCATTCCATACTTTCCGTAGAATATACTGCTATACAGTCATGCCTTTCTGTCTTAAGAACGCGGATGCAACTTACCAGCGGCTATGAGTACTATCTTTCGAGATCATTTGCGAAAGACCATTGAATACTATATTGACGATATTGTTGTCAAAAGTCGTCTAAAGAAATATCATATCCAAGATCTAAGAACTATCTTCAATCTAATGCGCCAGTATCAACTCAAAATGAACCCCACCAAGTCTTTCTTGGGAGTCTCTAGTGGCAAATTTCTCAGATTCGTCATTACCTCTAAAGGTATACACGTTGATCCCGATAAGATCAAAGCCATTCAAGAGATGCGTCCTCCACGCAACCTAAAAGAGCTACAAAGATTCCAAGGTCATCTTGCTTACATCAGGAGGTTCATTTCGAATTTATCTGGACGTTGCAGACCATTTACTCAGTTAATAAAGAAAGGTGTATGTTTCATTTGGACAGAAGATATCAACGTGCATTTGATGACATAAAGCGGTATTTGATGAGTCCATCGGTCCTAGTGCCACCGATCTCAGGAATATCCTTCTTGATGTATGTCTGGGTGATGGATCATTCACTGGAAGCCTTGCTGGCTCAGAAGAACAAAGAAGGTCATGAACAAGCCATCTACTACCTTAGTCGGACGATGATTAGAGCTGAACATCGTTATAGTCCAGTTGAGAAAGAATGCTTAGCCTTAATATTTACCGTTCAAAAGACAAGATATTACATTATTGGCTAAACTATTCATGTTATTTTTCGAGTTAATCCTCTTTGGGTCTTAATGAAGAATCCCAGTACACTCAATTCTAGACTTGCTACATGGGCTATATTATTAGCACAATATGATATGGTGTATGTTCCACAAAAGTCTGTGAAAGGCCAAGTACTTGCTGATTTCTTAGCAGCTCATCCTATCCCTGAGACATCTAAACTCTATGACGAGATTACAGACGAGACATTGGAATCAAATATGATCTCAGAAGAATCTCCTACTTGGCGTTTATTCTTTGATGGAGCATCTAGAATTGGACCTGGAAGCACCCTTATTGCTGGAGTAGGAATTGTTCTTGTTTTACCAGATGCATTAGCTATCCAGAGAGCTTATTCCTTAGATGATTCATGCTCCAACAACGTAACAGAATACAATGCTTTACTCATTGGACTCCAATTAGCCAAACAACTGGATATTGAATATCTTGAAGTATATGGTGATTCTAAGCTGACTGTTAACTAGGTTAGAGGCACATACGAAATTGGACATCAAGATCTAGTACCATACCATGAGACGACAATCAGAATAGCGTCCTCGTTCAAAGGGTTCTTCATCGAACATGTACGTCGAGCATGCAACACAGAAGCTGATGCCTTAGCTAACTTAGCAGCGGTCTTAGCAATACCAGTCAAAATATAACAAAGGATTGTTATCTCTAATAGAGAACTATTTTGCATTGAAAACAACCATAACATTGAATTCAGTAATTCAACTGAAGTCAATGTCATTAACAAAGATTGGAGAGCACCTTTCATCGACTTTGCAGTACATGACATACTACCTGAAGATCCTAAAGAAGCTACAAGTATTCATCAGTGATCGCTTCGATTCTATTATAATCTTACCACCAAAACTCTCTTTCGACGAACTTTTGATGGATTACTTTTAAGATGTCTTGCTGGTGATGAAGCAAAGCAGATATTACGCGAAGCTCATGATGGCGTTTGTGGAGCACATCAGTCCGGTCCCAAATTACAGGATCATATCCGACGTATGGGCTATTACTGGCCTTCTATGGTATCCGATGCCATTGACTATGCAAGGAAATGTCGAGCATGTCAGATTCATGCAGATTTTATTCACCAACCATCGGAATTTCTTCACCCGACTGCTGCCTCATGGCCTTTTGAAGCTTGGGGCATGGATATAATTGGTCCTATCAATCCCCATTCGTCTAAAGGATATCGGTTTATCTTGGCTATAACTGATTATTTCTCTAAATGGGATGAAGCTATACCCTTAGCTGAAGTGAAGACTAGCAGTGTCATCAACTTCATCAAACATTATATGATATACAGATTTGGCATACCTCGTCGGATCATCCATGATAATGGACCACAGTTCGTCAGTCAGAAGTTTACTCAATTCTGTAATGACAACAGAATCAATAACGTTGCTTCTACGGCTTATAATCCTGCAGCTAATGGGTTAGCTGAAGTATTTAACAAGACTATAATTAAACTTCTTAAAATGTTTGTCTCTATTAACAAACATAATTGGAGTGAGAAGCTTAGAGAATGTCTATGGGCTTATCGCACTACAGTCCGTAATCCCACAGGTTGTACACCTTTTCTCTGGTGTATGGATGCGAGGTTGTCTTACCGTTGGAAATTCAAATTCCATCCTTAAGAATTGCCATTGCTAATGAACTTACCACAGAAAACAGTGATCATCTCCGACTTCAAGAATTGGAGGCACTCGATGAGAAAAGGCTACTAGCTCAACAATATATCGAACTTTATCAAGCCCGTATCTCAAAAACTTTCAATCGTAAAGTCAAAGTGCGAACATTTCAAAAAGGCGAGCTAATTCTTACAGTCAGACGTCCTATGACTATGACCCACATGAGCAAAGGCAAGTTCGAGGCAAAATAGGAAGGTCCGTATGTAGTAAATAAGGTTTTCTCAAATAGAGCCTACCAGTTAACAGATATGGATGTCAGAATTGCTATGATGCCTATCAATGACAAATTTTTCAAAAAATATTTTGTATAAAAGTAAAATGTTTTCATTCTAGAGAAATGATGTAAATAAAACTCATTTTATTTAAAAGCAGAAAAAGTTACATAATATCAAGGACGGGGACGAGGACCCGATCCTTCATGATTAAATATATAATTTGCCAGCAATTCAAACATCTCATTGTCTGAACACACCAACAACTCGCAGGCGGCTATCCTCACAGCTTCTTCTTCAGCAGTTCTCCCAGGCTCTATCAACTTGGCAATCAGGTCCTGCTCTGGTATAGGAACAGTTGAGCCTTCACCCGTTTCTTTCTGAAGAAGCACCGGAGGCTCGGCAGGAGGCGTCTCAGTCGTATTTTCGATCTTCGGAGTGAGAAAATCTTCGAAAGACATTCTGTACAGAGAGAAAAGAAGTTGACAATATCTACAGAAGTTCTATTCTATTTATAGACAGAATGACTAGATAATCGGCTTCGAGAACCGATGCGACTTTTCCTCTTCAAAAGAAGTCCAACTATTCATTCATTCATTTCTTCTCCCTAAAAGAGTTTGATTGTTCATCCTCGAGAATTGAGATGACTGTTCATCCATTCAGTTTCTCCTCTTCGAAAACTGAGGTGACTGTTTATTCATTCACTTTCTCTCCACTAAGAAGTCTGACTGTTCATTTATTCATTCATCTGTCTTGGAATTTATTGTCTTTTATTGGCTTTCTCGTAAATAAAACCATAGATGATAAATTCTCACATCTAAAACAGAAAAAAGAATTCACGTCCTTCACACCTCTGAATTCTAATAATCTACTTCAGCAACTTGTCACGTCCATATCACCTCTGAAAAAGTTGTCTATTGAAATAACAGTATTTTCAAATATTATATTCTGCCACGTCCATATTACCTCTGAGCAAGTATAATAAATATTGCTATTTTCTAATCAAGAAATATATCATGTCCAGTACCTCTGAATATATTTTCTATTCTACTACTTATATCTATAACAAGATATACAACAAGTAATGGAACCACAGAAAAAAGTTTCTCATTTCATTTCTATTCAAAAAAGATAGATACATCATAATGAAAAAGACAACAAATTTTGATCATTCTACTCTGAAGAATAAGTGATAAGTTCTACAATCCGCGTCTTCAAAGCTTGGGCTTTTTCATTACAAGAATCTAGCACCCGCTGCCTGGCTTCGACCCTTCCTAACTCAGGATCGAATGGATGCAGAGCAGCAGTTTGACGTGCTAGTTCTTCATTTTGAAGGTGGTCAAATTCATCCTTCTGGTGCTTCAAAGCATCTATTTGGTTAACAGCAGCTTGATATAGCTGAGTTTCTTGTTCTATACCCTACTTGATGGCTTTAAGCTCTTCCTGAAGTCGGGCAATTTTAGCCTCCAGATCAGAAGCTTTTTTTTCTTCATCTGCAGCCTTAGTCTTATGATTTTTAGCAGTAGAAGCTGCTTCAGCAATTTGGATGTCCAGTTCAGAAGACTGTCTATTAAAAGCCAGTAAAAATGCTTCAAAATTGGCTTTATAAGTCTCTGCCTCCCGAGCCATAGCTTCATATTCTGCATTTACTAGCTTCTCCACATCTCCTCTTTTAAGCTCCTTATAAGCTTTAATAGATCCCTCCAGCTCATCTAAGATGTGTTCCAAGAAGGCAGCCTGACCCTCGTCTCCTTGGCTGCGGATGCCTCCGATTAAAAATAAAGAGGGAGTTCTGATTGTGCTAAATAGAACATCCTCTCTCTCCATTACTCGATAGACTAAAGGCTCCAGAGATGTAAAGAAGACTTTAGTGAAGGAGGTCACCACAAACTTATTAGTTGCTACGGCACCTGGGGTGGCTACCACTTCTGCTGGAGTCTTTACAGTTTTAACAAGTGGAGGCATTTCGTCTTGAGTACTGATGTGGGAAGAGCTCCCTTCTCCTGCTATGGCTCCGGAAGGTCCTTCTGCAATTTACATATGTCATTTGTTTGAGCAATATATAATGCTGGAGGAGCTATGATAAATAGATAATGTTTAAAAATTTACTTGAACTAGACATTGTATGCGGAGTTTCAAGAGGTTTGGAAGTTTCCATCTGAAGTCTCGACATTATGTCTGCAGACATAGTAGCTTGACTACTTCCAGCTTCTGATTCGATCTGAAGTGGCAGATTGATTGGAGTTTGATCTGCTAATTCTACTAACACTTCAGAAGCCTTAGTTTTTTCAGAGATACTGGGTTCATCGATCCTGGGGTTAGCATGCCCTTCATCGATAACCATATTCTCCTCATCCTCAGTAGTTGATTGGCCTTCGTTAGCTGGGAGTTCTTGAGGTGATGGCACATCCACTAAAATTTGTCTCTCTTTAGTGATGTTATTCCAGTCATCACCAAAAGAATCATCACCGTAGTCACAATCGGCTAAGGCGTCAATCATCTCCCGATCCTCTTCAGAATGAGTAGGATCTTGCGCCTTCGGAGAATTTATCATTTCTTCTTATGGAAGTAAATCCTTTTCTGGAGAGATGGCTTCTGAAGTCATGGGAGTTGGTGACGGAACCGTTATCCCTACCTCAGCGAGTACATTGGCAAGAATATGTACCACCAAAGCATCTGATCTTGAAGCCTCTACAATAGTGGTAGAAGGCTGAACATCTGCCGAAGTAGCCACTGTAAAATAAAGAAATCGATTAAATATACATCTTTGAGAGAAAAATAAATATTGATGTATATCAAAATTATCTTTCTGAGATGGTACATCTTGCCTCAGATGGCTGGTGGATTCCGTCAGCGGAGAAGGGACAGGAGATGTATCAGTTCTTCGAGGAATTTTACGGTGCACTACCAATTTTCTCCTGACCTCTCTGTGTGGTGATGCAACCGGTTCTTCAGCAGCTCCGATGCGATCTTCCTCCAGATCGATCAAGGTGGTAGATGTTCCTTCTTCTGTAACCCTTCCTTGTTTATGGATAGAAGAAGGAGTAGCTTACTTCTCTCCGGGGGAAGTACTCAGGAGCATCTGTTTCGACTGAGAACGAGTTGTTCTCGTTGTCGTTGGTTCATTTATAACCAATGACGTCCTTTTTTTCTTCTCCGGAGCCCTTGGTGAAGCAGGTCTACTATCCAATTGAGGGAGGGCTGTCGTCTCTTTAGCTTTCCTTTTCTTCAACCCCTTGGCAGGGGATTTCTCTTTTCGTACCTTTAAAGATACGTCTAGAGGATCTTGTACTTCATCTGGATAATTCTTTAAAATGGAAGCTTCCAATGGTAGATCTACAGGATCTCTATCTTCTGCATCCCGAAAAGTGTGAGCAGTGTGTTCTCCCAATTTTGATCTTTTCTCACTTGTAAAGCTATGTGCAGGATGGAAGCTTTCAGTGAATATATTTGCTGAAGTGTAGAAATTTGCGTATGTATATAACATACGTGGGCCTTGCTGAAGATTGAAGGGCATGAAAAATATAGCTTTCGTATCCCTGACATTGTAATATCTCCAAGCCCTAGCCCCATCGATCAGAAAACCTTTAGCCTGAAGGCAAGTAGTGGCGTTACCCACATGAAGCTGATCATAGCCAAACTTCCGTGCAAATCGACTTGGCAAGTACGCCTCCAAATAGCATTCTTCCTCGAATCGGTAGACCAAATGAGATGGACGGTTCATCTGTAGCCATAAAAATATAGGTGGACTGAGGCAGAGTGCTTCTATATTTAGATCCATCAACTGTGGCTAGATAGTCTCATATCCGTGAGGAGGCGAAACACATTGAAATCTCCATCCAGATCTACGATTCAACGCAAATATGCACTCTGAAAGAGCAATGTATTGCCAGTGAGCGCTGGAGTATTGTCTGATGAAATCTTCGCTGATACTTCCCATATTAGGGTTCATCAAACATGGATGGTGAAGAAATAGCCATCCGAATAAATAAGTGTAAGGCATCTTAGTGCGAGAAAAGTCTTGCCTCGCCGCCTTGTCATGAAGCATATTCTGTACAAAAGAACACAATCCCGCGTTCAAACGACAGGTCATTGCCGATAAGAGATCCATCTTATATCCAAAAATATGACATACTGCAGCAAACAGAACGCCTCGATGGAATCTGTCAACTGTGCTGGCTCCTGGAACTATGAAGCGCCACGCCATAAAGAGAGATAACCCGCTAGTTGGGCCTCTTTAGACATGGGTCTGTAACCCTGTCTGAGATAACTATGGATGGTGTCACTAGCCTTAAATGGATGCAAGTCTTCATCCAGTCTGGTATCTCCATGCTTATGTTTCTCCATCAAATATTGTATGTCACTTTGACTGAAAGGTTCGAAAAAACGAGAAGCACAGGCTTGACTCTCAAGTGGCTTGTCCTCTCGTGTATGACCCAGGAAAAGGTACGACATATTCCACTTGGTTGTATAACAAGTACCTGCAGTGGCACTTTTGTAGAAGAGCGAACAGATTTTGTAGTGACATAATAGCTCTTGGAAGACGACGATCATCTGAGGATTCTCTTCCGCCATAGCATCCAACTCTTCATTTGTGGGCACATACTCTTCGTATGGATTATCGCCTATTGGAAGATGAGAGAGATATTTCATCTCATGGAGTGCAAATCCTATTTCTCCATGGGGGGTCATAAAAGTCCCAGTGCTTTCGTTATCTCTCCACTAAAGCCAGAAACATATAAGCGTTCTGGTGAATGCCGTAGACTGTAGTCCAGATGGCATCATAAAGATCTAGATCGAGGAGTCTGTCCTTGAACTGATCCAAAATCCCGATAGTTAAGCTACTCCAACGCTTCATATCTTGTATACCAGACCGGTCATACGCATACTGTGATCTGGATATCTTCCTTCAGCCTTTGCGAACGCATTTGCAAATATAGGTATTCTGACTGGAAGGAGCAGAGAGAAATCCTTTGGAGGAATACAGCTTGGTTTCAAACCTCTCAAATGAGTGCTATATTTCTCAGAAGTACTATAAAAGATGTCCTTGTGTTGCGGACCCATTTTATAACATATTCTTTCGACTCTTGCCTGCTGGATTGGAGTTAGATCCCATAACATTCTTCTGGGATAGCTTGCAAATTCATATTGAGATAAAGCCATAGACCTCGATATTTCTGTGAGGTATATGATTTTGTCTTCACATTTGAATATTCTTTCCTCTTTTCTTGTCTTGGGCTGGGAAGTCTTTTTTATTGCATCCCCAAATAGGAAGGCAGGCTTCTTGTGGACCACACGATCAAGACTTTCTAAAGGTTCTCCATTCATTAAACTCAGCAGGGTTTTGTTTTCTTGGGCCATGAGGATGGTCTTTCGTGTTTCAGGGCCATCATATTGAGGAAATGTAACATGAGATAAATTCTCTTTATACACCGGGACATTAAATGCTGAAGCAAATCTTTCAGCATAAGGGTCTTCCATGAGATCAACTGCAAAGAATTACATGAACAAAAGTTAGAAACAACAAGAGTGTACAAATTTATAAAGAGCAAACAATTTAGTTACGTAACATCCTAAGTTGCACGACATTCTGGGTTGCACAACATCTTAGGTAGCACAACATCCTGGGTTGTGCAACAATTAAGTTGCACAACATCCGGAGTTGCACGACATTCTGGGTTGCGCAACATTTTAGGTTGCACAACATCCTGGATTGCGCAACAATTAAGTTGTGCAACATTCTGAGTTGCGCGACAACCTGGGTTGCGAGACATACTGTGTTGCGCAACATCACAGGTTGCGCTACATACTGGATTGCGCCACATCTTGGTTGCACAATATTCTTGAATACGCAACAACTGAGTTGGGCAACAGTATGTACAACACGGTTCGTAAGAATGAACAATGCTCAAATAAAGAAACCACACCCTAATAAGGGGTGGCGCGGAGTTGGTGATGCGCCAAACACTCTAAGGAGAGGGGCGCAAGTCAATTAAAGATCAAATCGGCCTCCATAGGGCAAAATTGTTCATTCTTGGTCACCTTCCAGAGGTAGGTTTGCCGTCTCTCGTCGAGAACAGGGCGGCACGTACTGAGGCATGTGGGTCGATGGAGCACGGGTTAAAGGTTCGACAACGCTCTTTTCTTTGTCAGCGGCGGTCTTCTTGGGGGCCATTTCGTCGAAGAGATAAGATTGCAAGAGCTGAAAGAATTCTGTCAGAAGATTAAAGTGAAAGTAAAGAATTATAGTCGGTTAAACAGGGGTTATTTATAGCCTAAAGACAGAATCCTAACAGTCACCCCTAGTTATGCATAAAAATTGTAACAGGTCGCAACAGACTGTGCGAGAAAGGCGCAACTTGACTGAGTAATTGTCATGATTCAAAGTATTTCAAAATTTTGTGACATTTTAAAATTCAAAAACTTTGAAGGGGGTCTTATAGAGCCTAAAAATCAAGTTGCATCATGTTTTTACAACTCTGCAATCAAGTTGCGCCTAAGTTATGCCAATGTTATGAAGCCCAGAGATCAAGCTACGCCACTGCTCAGGTTGCGCCATATATCAGATTGCGCCCAATCACATTGCGCAAAAGCTTATGTGGCATCTGACAATATTTTTCATCATTAACGGACAGCACTGACAACTGACAGCACGATAAACGAAGAAAATCTCTTCGAATCCCGCAAAGCGTGGCGCTCGAGACGATTTGCTGTCATTTGATAACAGCTGTTCTGCGCACTCTGTAAGTTGCGCCTAGGCGCAACCTGAACGAATTCTCCTCACATACCCAAATGCTGCCATGTGCCTGAGATGCGCCTAGGCGCAACCTAATCAAGTGCAGTTTGACTCGTTGACTGAAGCTCGCGCAACCTGATAAAGTTGAAGCAACTTACGTTCTAAAGCAGGATGACATGGCGAACATGCCACTAATCTCTCAAAACGTGTCCACTACTCTGTACACGACCATGCACATTCCAATCATATGATGCCACGCATCTAAATATAGTTAGTACACGTTCGAGTAACTGAATAAAAGTTGGCGCAACCTAAAGTCGCGTAGTTCAACCTTGCGCACATCAGAATAACTGCTAAAAAAGTTATTTCAAGAACTCTATAAATAGAGTTTCTAATCATTATCAAGAGATCAGAGATCAAGACTTCTTGCAAAAGTGCTGCTGCATTCTCCAGAGACTTTAGTCTTCAAGTTCACATAGTCCAAGGGATAAAGCGGTCATCTTCTGATCGGATTCCTAAAGTTGTACTTCCCCAGAATTCATTGTACTTTGTATGATTCTTTTTAAGTTTGGAATAAACTTTTTGTTTTTGCAAACAAAATGGCGACTCTGCTGGTTTCTTAATGTTTTTGTACTTCCCCAAGCTTCACAAAAATATAATATTTTATTACTCCATCTCAGATACCTTATCATCAATCTATACTATCAAACTAATCATTCTTAATGGTTTCTAGGTCCACTATATTCAGTCACTCATATCTGTCCTATAAGCTTAATCTAATAAATCACCAAGAAAATATACTCCTCACAATCACATAATAACATATTATAGTTATAAATTTTTTTAAAGAGGTTTGGCTATTTCAGTCATCAATTAAATAGAAGGTAACAAGGGCCTAAGACTGGGTCGAGCAATCCATATCAATATTCAGACAAGTTAAGGGTCAAGCAAGACAGGAAAGATTGTCGAAATATTTCCAAGAATAGTACGAGGCCAAACGAGATGCATAGGATATAGTCGAAGTAAAACTCGAGAACTATATACCTCTCTAATTACGTCATATGAAATTACTATCG
Organism: Iris pallida; assembly: GCA_029216955.1. NCBI lineage: Eukaryota > Viridiplantae > Streptophyta > Magnoliopsida > Asparagales > Iridaceae > Iris > Iris pallida. The sequence continues at coordinate 1,224,095 of JANAVB010036819.1, forward strand.
CGCTAGTGTGCATCTGGCTGTAATTAACTTTCTTGTTCCATAATATGACGGATGGCTGTAGTGCACAGCTGCCACGCCAGATAATATAGGTTCCTGAACCTAACTTGGCTAAATTCGTAAAATATTTCCAAACAACTTTTGCAAAATAAAAGAGAAGATGTTAGTCAAAATGCTTAAGGAGTGGTCCAAGTAGAATTTGAGAAACATATTTAACCATGATGCCGTTATCTGAAGTCCTACCACACCAGTGTTTCTCTGGATGCAAAATCCCGATTCCGTAATACAAGGATAAATTACTTTTTAAACTTTTCTTGAATCAATCCATGAGGCACTTTCAACAATTACCGAGAAGGACGAGAAGAATTACCCAAGAGGTTAGCGAAGAAGAGTTTAGTCAATTCACAGGAAAGATGAAACACAAAACAATCATGTTGAGAAAATCCTAATTGTGGCTGTAGATAGACAGAGTTAATCAAGACAGAGAGAATGATGATAAGAATTTGTTCTTGTTCATCTAGTCATAACGAAGTGATCCGATTTAAGATATAATCTGATAACCATACACGTCTTCCTGAAATTATATTGCCAGAATTTTTGCACATCAGTAAGCATAGCTGCAATAAACGATAGAGTCCATAACTAAGGTATACACCCTAAAATCATGTCATCTAGAATTCTTATCACGCCAACCGATATGACTGCAAGAAAATTCAAATTCCATAACTAGGAAAAGCATATCTAAAATCAGGCTCTTTCTCCTTGTCATGCTAGCAAGTATGACGGCAATAAATTCTAAACTCCATAAATAAAGCAGACATTTACCTTATCAAAATATACCTCAATTCAATCCACAAAATTTATCTCGATACAAGATCAAAGTCAACAACGAACATCAGAAATCAAAATCAACAACAAATCAAGCAAGTGTAAATAGAGGCAAGCAGAAACAGATTTCGAGATAGGGTTTAGAAAGAGATTCACAAGGGTTATCCCAAAGATATTATCTAGGTCGAAATTCAAAATTTCTTAAATATAGTCTAGAGAAAATCTCAACCAAAATGGTTATAGGTTCAACTTCTACTTCCTAGTTCTCTCAGGGGTCCATAGACTCATCCTAGAATAAGTTTTGATAACAGACAGATATTCAAGATCAGGATGAGCGAAAGCAAGTGGGAATAGACTCAAGAGTTTTCGAAATAAGATTCTCAGGGGTTATCCCTGGAATCTACCAAGAGTACCTAACTGTGATTGAGCAACTCCTATTATAACCTATAACTTATATCCTAATAGCAGGCTCGTAGCAGCGCTCTAAGTCAAGCACCACTACGAAATTGCACTAGTTGTGACTCTGACCTGCATGGGCTACCATAAAAATGTGTCACGACCCGCACCCTGATTAGGGGCACGAGCACGTGGGCACGTCCAGCCTACGTCGTAGAATCAACGGTAGAACGCTGTATAGGTCTACTAGAAAGTATAGCATCTAGAAATAATATATATGTACCTGTCATCTCCGTACAGAGGTATATAATCTCAACTCAATCACAAGACATCTAGGGAAGATAGGCACGAATATCATAAAGATATGGTAGAAATATAAGTACGAAAATAGAAGCAAAGTCACAAACATAGTAGAGAGTCGAAAATATAACACAATGTCCCAAACACAAATATAATATAAGTCTCATAAACTAGCTGGCTCGCAGTCCAGACAAACCTATCTAACAGTCTAAACAGGGGCTATATCATCTACGCTCCAGGGGTAATGTCACATCAAACTCTATCCTAGCCATACCCGTAAAAGGTAGAGCAATTAGCTAACATGTCCTCTGTAAACATCAACGGTTATCCTGTCAAGAAAATGAGCAAGTACACCTCCAACAACAGTTTTATAGTATTGACAAATGCTATAAGAGACAATCATAATGAAATACAAGATGATATATCAAGACTGTAAGTAAAACATGATATATAAACTGGAAATTATATCAGGGTGTAACGTACAAGAAAGTAGAATAGTACAGGAATATCTGATATATAATGTAAACATAAAATATGCCTTGAGATATTAGAGCATTATGTGATCGGCTTGGGTCAAGATCAGGCTGTACCATCTGACTGGCTATGAACAAGAACAACAAGAACTCTGGGTCAGGCCAGCCAGCATGGAAAGCTATGAACAAGTAGGGTCAGGCTTTACCCTACGTGAAGTAAGGATATAGCTATGAACAAGTATAGGAATACAAGTATGGTATTGATCACATAACCACTAACAACTCCCCATCCCCGAATAGTATATGGATCTGGACATAGCACGTCATGACACGGGATTCTCCAAGAGGGTAGCTAATTCCACTCAGAAATTGGTGTCTATACAAGTACAAGAGACAAGATCGAACAATGTACCAATATACCAAGAAAGTCCAGGAATAACATCTCATGCCAGGATCCAACGTATACTAGTCTGTGCACCATCGTAACAAAAATCAAGCAAAACACTATAACTGAATCGGATACATAAGATATCAAGACAAGGAACTACTATCAGAGAATATACTCACCTGCGGTCCTGAGCTGTCAAATGGGGTCGATGCTCAGAGTGATGTCACAACCTAAAGATGAGATATATATATAAGCTAATTAGGGTTCAACAGTGTTAGGCATGATTATATAGTATAAGCTATGTAATATAGGTCAATCTCAGTCCAACTAAGTCAAACTAGGTCACACTGAGTCACACTAGGTCAAACTAGGTCACAGGAAGTCAAACCAAGTAAAACTATGTCAAACTGGGTAAATGGTTGACTTACAGTTGACTTTTGGTCAACTGGTCAACTCTAGTCAACTCTAGTCAACTCTAGGTCAAACTAGGCTAATGTTGACTAACAGTTAACTTTTGGTCAACTGGTCAACTCTAGTCAAGTTTTAGACATTTCTAGGCCAAGTGTTGACTGATAGTTGACTTTTGGTCAAAGCAGTCAAACTTGGTCAATCGAGGTCAAAACTAGCCTAAGCATACTATTCCTAATATTGCCTACCAAGATACCATATATCTTGGTCAAACATTATCAACTCTAATCTAAGAATTAAAATATCAAGTTGTACCTCGTTATTCGTACAGCGAAACCTACAACATGCAAATCGAGATAAGAAAATCAACGGTAAGGTTAATAATCTTATCATAGTGATCCACATGATCATCTTGTCAATTTCAGCGATGTGAGATCACTGGAATCGACTGATCTCAGTTTCTTTGCACTAATTCTGAAATACGAACATAATAATAATTAATTATAATAAAGAGTGGTACATAGAAAAATATCTACAAATATTGTCGGATGATAAAACAAATATTACCAACGTGTCCAGAATGGTCAAATCAGCTAGAATAGCCTATCCATAAGTCTAATTTGGATACAGGGGCAAAAAGGTAATTTTGGATCAGAGCGGTGTCCGTATCGGACCACTTTGTAACAAAAAATGTGCAAGGATACTAGTCCACTAAACCTAACAAATTATATGTCCATGAATTCAGAATGACGATACGAACCCAATGGTATATCCAGAATTGGATTCCGTTGACTCGATCTCAAATTGGTCCGTTGACCAGGACATTAAAATTTTGATTCATACTGAAAAGCGTGTCGGAGCCAATGTCCTCAAAACTCATCAAATTATATACCAACGAGTCTAGAATGACGATACGAACTCAAAGGTATATCCAGAATTAGATTTCGATTAGCCGATCTCAAAATGACCCGTTGACTCGGACCGTGGGACCCGCTTTGTACCGAAATGTGTGCCAGGGCCCACGTCCTCGAAATCTAATAAACTTTATATGAATTCGTGCCAGAACGATATCACGAATCTACTGGTGGTGTCGGAATTGAAATCCGGAGTCCCGGGTTCAAAATAGAATTTTACAAGTTGGAAATTATGAATTCGGACGGCCAACTTTGACGTCAAATTCAACCAATCAAACGTGCTCACAATGAAACGAACACATAAAGGACAGAAAGAGATTTATACCAGCTGCATATAGGAACCAGTGGCACACCAAGCGGAGCTGCGATGGCGGAGATACGAGCCGACGAAGTTGGCTCCACAAAACTGTCCAAAAATAGTACAATTAAAACGGTCAACATGCTGGCCAGTTTTGATGTATCAAACGATAAAATTAACGGATGAAACTTGAGAGAAGAAAAAGGGTATATACCGAGATTGTGATGCAGCAAAGAGTTCGCCGATCCAACGGTCGAATTTCTCGAAAAATGTACACAAAGTCGCTACGACGAGGCGCATATTCTGAATTTCGTTCACGCGCGCGTCGACGGAATTCCGTGTAAAATGCACGAATCGACTATGTATCTTGCCGGGGAGGAGGGCGGTGGCCTGGGAGAGTTCGTCGGGGGGTGCGCCCGAAGTTTCCCGGCCACGACGGTGCGCGACGACGGCGGTGGCGTGCGGTTGCCGGTGTGCGCACGCGGCATACTGCTCATGTTGCTGCTGCTGCTCGCGTTGCTGCTATTGTTGCTGGCCGCATGGCAGCGCGGGGGCCAGGCAAGGCACGACAATGGCTGTGGCTGGTCGGAGGAGAGGTGGTGGTGCTCGTGGTGGTGTGGTTAAGATGATGGTGAGAATGATGGTGGTGGTGAAGAAGTATAGGAGGAGGGGGAGCCCGGCCTAGGGAGGAGGAAAGGGAGTCCGGCCTAGGGAGGAGAGGGAGGTGGCTGAGCTAAGGGGAGGGTGGTAGTGTTGTGAAGATGATAATGGTGTGCACAGTCGGCCATGGAGGAGGAAGGAGTGTTGTTGTTTTGATTTGTAAGAAAGAGGAATCTGAGTGTGTTAAATTAAAAAAGGGTGAGTTGGCAGTAAGAAAAGTAGAGAGAGAGAGAGTGTATGTGGGGATTAGGGCCGGCTGAATGAGGGGGTGTGTGAGTTTGTGTTGTGAGTTGATGTGTGGTTGGAAATAAATAGGGGTTGAATGAAGGGCGATGATTGAATGTGCAATTCTTTAGGAATTTGATCAAGGGGTTATCTATTAAATATTTAAAATGGATAGACTAGGTATTTAACATTTTGTAGGAGAATTAGGGCATGGGTGTTAATAAGGGGATAACATGGAGCTTGGGTTTGGGTTCGGTTGAACCGAGTCGCGTCAAAATCGGGTTTGGCAAAATAAATAGATTAATTTTAGGTATTTATGATCATGGATAAATTAGTAGCATGAGAGGGCTCAAAGATATAGGACACAAGTGTCATGTGGGTAGTAGGCTCAAAATGGGTCAAAACCATATATTGGGTCGACTAGGTTGGATCGATGTCGGGTCCCGAAATTAAATTGGAAGTCAGGTCACATTTTACGGTGGATAATTAATTGGCCAAAATTGACCCAAAAGTTGTGTGAAGCAAATGAAGCACAAGATGTTGTGTCTGAGTGGGACACGAAGGTCATGGGTATAGGGTGTCTCGAGTAGATCATGCATGAGAAGTTGGTTTCGAGAAAACGACTAGTCTTGTGCTCCCAAATTAAAAGTCACGGCAACGTGCATATGATGATCAAGGATAAAAGTGGAAATCTAATTAATAATTATTTAACAATCAAATGGTCAAATTTGACCCAAAGTTGTGCGAAGCAAAAAGAGTATAAGGGAACAAGTTTCAGTGGGACATGATATATCAACATGAAGATAATCTTGTCTACTACAAACTCATGATGAGAGTTTCCAGAGATTGGCATCCCTGACGCTCCAGAAGTCAAAGTCACGAAAAAGAACATTAAATAAAAATAATAATCAAATAAAAATATTTATTGAAAATAATTGATTTAGAAAATTGAAAAAAATAACCCTAAATTCAGGGGGCTTACATAAGCCGATCACATATTAAAATTAGTGCTCACTCACATAGATAAAATTGTTCTTGATCCTTGTATACATGATATATCATGTTCTCTTGCTCTTACACTCATTTACAGTTTTACTAATGTCTTACTATGTTCATGTACATGTCACTTTACCTTGTATATTCTTTCCATTTACTGCTACATAGTCTTTATCATATCATTGGAACTGTTATTAGAAATGTATCTTGCTATAATTTTGACTGGATATATTTTTAAGACGATGCAGAGGACGAGTGACCTACCTATTACGGTCCTTCGGATGTAGTAGGCATAGATCGGGAGAATCTGATTCAGGAGGGTATAGTCTCAGTCGATGAGACTTATTTAACGACTCAGTTAGGCTAGAATTGTGTTGGATTTGTCTCCAGTTACACTCTTGGCCTGTTTATTATTTTTGAGACTTGTATTTGAGATTATTGACTGTTAGACTATCTGAACTTGTATTATTTTATGTTAGACTTTTCTGGATATTTTATATCATGTTGTCTTTATCTTTTCGTACGATTTATCTTTCTTAGATTATTATGATTGAATATGGATATATTGTCATTACTTGTCCTCATATTGGAGATGATTATCTCAACAGATTATGATATATATTATTAGTCGGTTTAGTTAGACCTAGACAGCGTTCTACCGTCGATATTGCGACGTAGGCTGGGGGCTGTCTCGCACTCGTGCCTCTATACCGGATGCAGGTCGTGACAGCTCCTAAGAGAATTCCAAAAATGAGTGACGAAAAACAAAAATGTTCCTTGGTATATTGATCCCTGTTCTCTAGAAAAATATCCCACCATTCTAACCACATGGACAATTATTACTCATATATACAAGTCAATAAAAGTTAATCTTATATTGAAATACACAATTTATGGATTTGGTGTAGGATTTAGAGTTCAAAATTAAAAACCCAACATGAACAAATGCTTCTCTCAGAATTTCGAGAAGCTTACTCCAAGTGCACTTTTAAGACATTGATTCCAAGGGTATGGCCACCCCTACACCAACTACCAGAGCATTGACATACATGCTTCCCTCCTTTTCTCCTATAATAAGGTATAACCGACACTCTTCTTAGTGAACCACCCCCACACTTACATAAATTCCTTCCTTGTATCATGACCACCATGCTAATGTTAATTCAAAAGAACACCATGGTGATGGAGATGATGAACCTAAGGCTCCTCCTCATCCTCCTCTTCCTATTGCTCGTCACTCGTCCTACCAGTCAAGAACTCCTTGACGTTGCGCAACCGCCATCGACCGATGCAGGGTGCGGCTGCGAGACTCCTCCCAGCGATGACGACGCGAACCCCTCCGACTTCCCGAACCTCCTGCAGTACAACGCCTACAAAGTCATCCAGCGCTTCAAGCTGACCATCACCTGCGACCCGAACAACGTCACCGCCACCTGGGTCGGCAACCAGCCCTGCACCTACACGGGCTTTGCCTGCGAAACCCCGCCGGACCGAAAGAACACGCCCACGATCGCTTCGGTCGACTTCAACGGCTTCCACCTCTGCGCGCCGACACTCTCGGGATTCCTTGACCAGCTCCCGGACCTCGCGATCTTCCATGCAAACTCCAACAGCTTCTCCGGCACCCTCCCCAACCTCACGTCCCTCCCCTTCTTCTACGAGCTCGACGTCAGCAACAACCTCCTCTCGGGCCAGTTCCCCACCAATCTGCTCACTCTAGACGAGCTCCTCTTCCTCGACATTCGCTTCAACTCCTTCGCCGGATCCGTCCCGGCCGGAATATTCCAGCTAGGCCTCGGCGTGCTCTTCCTCAACAACAACGGCTTCTCGCAGCCCCTCCCCGCCAGCCTCGGGGCCTCCCCGGTGGCCTACCTGACCCTCGCCAACAACGGTTTCACCGGCTCCATCCCCGCTTCCATCTGCAACTCCTCCAACACCCTCATCGAGGTCCTCTTCCTCAACAACCGGCTGTCGGGCTGCCTCCCGCCCGAGATCGGCCTGCTCCAGAAGGCGACGGTGTTCGACGCCGGAGCCAACCATATAACCGGAACGATACCACTCTCCTTCGGGTGCCTCAAGAAGGTCGAGCAGCTCAACCTGGCAGGAAACCTACTGTACGGGCACGTGCCGAGCGTCGTGTGCAATCTGGCCGAGACCGGGAGCCTGATGAACCTGTCCCTGTCGGAGAACTACTTCACCTCGATCGGGATCAGCTGCTGGGAGTTGATCGAGAACAAGGTGCTGGACGTCAGCAGGAACTGCATTGTCGGCTTGCCGAACCAGCGGCCGCTGCTGGAGTGCGCCTGGTTCCTCTTAAGGCCCAAGCACTGCCCGCTGTCGGCGTACATCCCATGCCCACTGAACCATCCGGACAGCAGCGACGACGTACCGCCGCTTCCGGCTCCGGCAGCGAAACCGACCAAGCGGGCATCTGTAACGTACAATGCAATCCATAATACTCACTCCAAGTAATTCTAATGGGTTTTCTATATATGTCTACGTATGTCTGTCTAGTTCTTGCATGTTGGGCGTTTGTACCGGGATTGAATGTGGATTACAAGGGGGTCAATAAAATATTTTTGGTCCACTCTCCTGACTCCCATTTAAAAATGGAAGAAATAATAATATAACCCTGTAGTTTGCATTGCCTGATTTTTTTACCGTCCAGTTAGGATCTTATACCTGTTCCGATAACCACAAAAGGGTTACTCAAGATCAATAGAACTCTATGTGCAGGTTTGTATATAGAAGTGAAATAGCCAAAATCTAGTAAACTGAAGTTAACAGACGAATCGAGCCGAACCGGCAATGATTCGTTTTATTCGGATGAATTATATATATATATATATATATATATATATATGTATATATATATATATACACTCCACTTTGGAAAGCACGTCACACTATTGAAGATGCGAGATCAGCTCTTAAATCAGACTCTAATCTATCATTCTCCTACTGTCATAGGAGTGTTAATCAATGTGCTCATCTCTTAGCTTCCAATGCTCTTTTATTCGGTATCTCTAATATCAGTTGTTGGTATGGAGAGATTCCATCTTGTATTGCATCTCATGTGGATCATGACATGCTCTCTGTAACTTCTTGATCTTTTATTAATGAATTCCCATTTCAAATAATATATATATTTCAAACGGAATCGATATCTTTTTTCGGTTCGATTGGATTCCCTGTCCAAACTGGAATAATGCTAACCCTAGTTGTATGTACTATAAATTAAAGAATATGAACATTTTGAACCATAGTTATTTTACAATTATCTACTTTCATTTAAGAATTATTCTGTTCTATCCCCTCCCTTTTCCAAAAGAATAATTTTGGTTTTCCGTCACAAAAGTCAAAAGTCTACCTGGTGTGCCTAACAATTGAAAAGTAAATGATCAAAATTAAGTAAGGGCTTATACCTAACATATATGAAATATTGCCCAAATATTCCTGGGCCTCTACTCAGCACGTCCGACAACCTTGTGTGGTTGCACTGCTGAATAACTTCAACTCCAAGCAAATAAAGGAAGATCCATCATTGAAGGAAAATATAGGTTTGCCCCTATCCTTTTTTTTCTCCTCCTATGTGCTTTTTTGAATTTATTAAAGTGTTGGTAAGTTCGACATTTGCAAATCTTACGTGTATGATAGGAAGTCACAGAATAATCACTGAACAGTTGCTGCACTCCATCGATGGTGCAGGAAATACAAATTTTGTATTTTTTTTTTTCTTTCTACATGAGAAGTAGAGGAACAAATAAGAAGCAAGTTTGTGCAACAAATATTTCAAAGAAAAATGCTAAACAGCCCGGAGTCTATGTCCGCCTGCTGTGACCGCGGGTTGACGTGGCATAATCTAATTTGCCTTTCTATTCGCATGGGTCCCATCCGTCGGTGTTCCGTCAATTAAAGATCGCCACGTGGACCGTGGACCAAAAATACCGGCCAAAATACGATCCATGAAGCAGTGTATTATCTCAAAATATACAAATGTGTTAGCTGCAAAACTTGCACAACAGACAATGACATAGCTATGTCGCTTTGATATGAAGATTTGATGACATTGGAATCCCGAGTCAAATAACCTGTTTGGATTTAAGATTTTTCAAAATCATAACAATATTCCCGAAAACTTAGATTTGAGATATCTTTAATCAGAACAGAAAGTTCTACAATATATTTCAGACATATGGTCGAGCTGCATTATGTAGTAGAATTACGCTTTGTGGAATATATGTAGGATTTGGAACAATTCATATCAAATACCTCAAAAATATTGTTGACATGAAAAGGGAGATTCAAGACCTTGCTGACACCGAACTCGAGTGGCTCTTGTGGTTACCGAAGAGAGATATAATACTCCAGCTAGAAGAAGAAAGATCAGTAGATCGAACCACGGGGACATATTATTCCTTCCATTTATTTTGTGGGAGTTGGGGAGCAGTGGACCCGACAAACATGCAATACTGCGTGCACTAAATTCCGTGCATATCGCCGGTCACTAGCGGATCAGGATGATAATTTACTCGGAACACAATTATAAAGGAGCTTAGAAACAATCCTTTCAAATTTTTTCTGAAGTTCAATAATACACTAAAAAAAAAAATTCACTGGGAGCCCGCCTCCCATGCCTCTCATATGGATCCGCCAATGTCGTAGGACATCTTAAAAATAAATAAATAAACGAAAAATTTCAACAGTAGCATAGATGTTTATCGAAATTGCGTAAAAGGCATAAAGTTTGGATAAATTGCAGAGACGGCATCGTCGCGCCCAATTTTGGGGCGCCGAAAATTATCGTTTCCCTCTAATACGGTTTAAAAAAAGAAAAAAAAAAAAAAAAAAAACGGCGCCCAAAAAAAGGGCGTCGAATTTACATATTTAAAAAAAAAAAAAAAGGGCACCCCTAAAAGGGGCGCCGAATTTGCATTTTTTAATTTACCAGAAAAGCAAAAAAAAAAGGAAAAAGATGGAGCGGGAAAAATTAAAAAAAAAAAAAAAATGGCCGCCCAAAATTGGGGCGCCAAAAATTACTATCCCACTCTTGTAACTTTTTGGGGCGCGCTTTCTTTCTTTCTTTTTTTTTTTTTTTTTTTGTCGGGTAGTGGTTTGTAAATTCGGCGTCCCTTTTTGGGGCGCGCTTTCTAATTTTTTTTTTTTAATAAAAATGGCGCCCTTAAATGTGGCGCGTATTTTATTTTTTAAGGATTAAGTAGATTAAGTGAGGTTACGGGAGAGTTAAGTATATGATATAATTTTCGACGACCAAATTTTGGACGTCAAAAAAAATGGCGCCCCAATTTTGGGCGCGACGATGCCCTCTCTACAATTAACCCAAACTTCGTGCCTTTTATACAATTTCGACAAACTTCTATACTACTGTTGAAATTTTCCGATAAATAAATAGCTTGCTGACAATGACAATACAACCACAAAGAACGATACGATGATATTGATTGATGATACATCTATAATTAAATATCCAATGTTGTGATTTGTCCCCGTCAGCTTGTCCACTAACTGGTTCAAGTGCATTATTATTGGCCATTCCTATGCATTGCAACTACACATAATGCTAATTTCTAACTTCCTCGAGCACTTACTTGTTGGAAACGTACAAGGACCACCTGATGCTAATTGCTAATTAGCTCGTCATGCTGACGCAAATGCTGCTCATGGTGATATTGTAGCATGAGCTATTGCGAGTACGGATGCATCGGTGACAGCATTCAGCAGATTGGGCATAGGCATGCATGGTACGTGCTCGTGGATGGCGAGGAACTGGAGGTTGGGCACGGCCAGTTCATCTGCAGCAGAATTTCCTTGCATGTCACTCTAACAGCTGACGAGCACGTTGCAGTAAATTTGAAACACAGCCAGCTCTCCTCCCTGTGGCTTCATTGCAGCCATCACCTGCTCACATGCATACTTTGTAGGTCAATCAAAGATGAGAGAAATAACCAAAACAAGAATCCAAGTTCTATAATCATACTTGAGACTCTATACACTTTGGATTAGGAGTGAGTATTATTCGGTTTTGAACCAAAAATCGAACCGAATCGAACCGAATAAGAGATTCGGTTCGGTTTTGAAAAATATCGGTTCGATTTCGGTTTTGAAATACTAAATTTTCTTATTCGGTTTCGGTTTTGGGTTTCGGTTTCGGTCTAAAACCGAAAACCGAAAACCGAATAAGAAAATTTAGTATATATATATAGCCATCACCTGCTCACATGCATACTTTGTAGGTCAATCAAAGATGAGAGAAATAACCAAAACAAGAATCCAAGTTCTATAATCATACTTGAGACTCTATACACTTTGGATTAGGAGTGAGTATTATTCGGTTTTGAACCAAAAATTGAACCGAACCGAACCGAATAAGAGATTCAGTTCGGTTTTGAAAAATATCGGTTCGATTTCGGTTTTGAAATACTAAATTTTCTTATTCGGTTTCGGTTTTGGGTTTCGGTTTCGGTCCAAAACCGAAAACCGAATAAGAAAATTTAGTATATATATATATATATATATATATATATATATATATATATATATATATATATATATATATATATATATATATATATAGTTATTATATATATTAACAAAGAAAACACAAATAAATCCAAAAACCAAATAAACCGAAAATCGAACCGATTTAATTCGGTTCGGTTATTGACCAATTCGGTTCGGTTTCGATTTTGCTTATTCGGTTTCGGTCCAATTCGATTTTCGGTTATTCGGTTCGGTTGGAACCGAATAAACCGAATACTCACCCCTACTTTGGATGTATCAGCATGGAATCTTCCAAGAAGCAATTCCAAGGAAAATACAGGTTGAAGTTGCTCCTGATTTTTGTCCCTCTCTTTGACTCTCTCAGTAAATCAAACAAATTGCTAAAAGTATTCTGCGGAAAACTTATTTATTGGTTGAAAATTTGTGATAGAAATATTTTCTATGGAATAAAAGCTCAATCAAACACAGGCTAGAGGAAAAATATTCCTTGTTCTTCCTTGGATCCAACCAAAACCTTCATGTACAGGCCGACATTTGAATTTTCACTGCTAAAAGGAAGCTTGAAAGCCAGTGTTCGGTTCTAAGTTTTGATGGGGGTGAAGATGTTTATGTTGTTTGGTTTCCCAAAGAAAGTAGAAGACAGATATTTTCTTCTCCACATAATGTGCGGGTTAAGTTGGCTTCATCTGATATTAACAAACAACCTGATAGATTAAACTGTTCGGTCTAATGTGGCATAACTTTTTTTCTTTCTTTTTTTTTCCTTTTTTTTAGTGGGGTTCATCCATGAGAACATCTTTGTTCCTTATATTCTGTCAGTAACTGATCAAACATCCCCAAGACCAACTAATAACTAGGAAATAGAAAGAGATCGAGAATGTCCCGGTTTTGCTGGTTTGGTCAACTTTGATGGTATAAACTTTAAAATGTATCTACTCTTGGTAATTCATCACACGCATCACCAAGATCAACTAGGAAATGTAATGAGCATGCCCCGACTTTGCTCGTACATATCAACTTTAATGTTTTAAACTTCAAAATGTGTCTACTGTGAAGTCTGTGATCCTCGTGACATAAGAGTCTGGAATTTTCCTATAGATACTTTATATGTGAACCTTCTCAAGTACATAGTTTGGGAAAGTCCATGGGATATCTGTGATCCCAAAGCAATGTGTTTTATGACTCCTATTTTCTACAATCCTAGGATAGACAACATCCTACAATCCAAAGTTTTTCTTTCATTCATTTAATAGTCAGCTCTTAAGTTCGAATATCTCATAATATAGTAAGCTTTCTTCTATGAGCAAGGCAGTTATAAATATAAATATAAACATAAAAAATAGGACACACACCACTCCAGCACTGTTCAATTCTGGAGGAACTAATGGAAACCCCTAGATGTATGAGGTTCAACCGTTCAAGCAATATTACAAATCATACCTTACAACTAAAATATGTCAAGCAATGATATCAGGGATCCCCAATTCACCTAAAAATAGCCAGATATTACTATTATCATACATAATCAAGCACTGTCCCTAGCGCGTTAGAACTCCTAAAATAGTTTAAGTTCTAGAATCCTCGAGTGTGAGCTTATAAACTTTTCATGAACAAATGCCAGGAGTTCACATTTTCCAAGATGACGAGACATTAGAATCAACCTCAAGATACTTGCAACATCAATATGCTAGATTTAAAGCTTGCTTCAGCTTCGATTTAGTATGCTTTAAGATTTTTTTTTTTTTTTTTTCACATTAACTAGTAATGACATTCCTATCAAGGGAAGAAAAAGCCGTGCAACTACCAGGAAGGCTATTTCAGAATCCTTCTGATTCACCCTTTTTGTTCTTGAAATGGTAGACCATGAAGCCTTTCTAGACTTTGGAGAATAATACAGGTATAGTAAAGAACAGATCGTGATGGTAAATCACACAGCAATAAGGTCTTCTTGTCAATAATTTATCCTTCTCTTTTAATGTTTCTAATAGTTGGTGGAATCTCTATAAATTTTAATCAAAATCATATGATTGTTTCAGAATTTGAATTTCATATACATTTTGTCAACCCTTTATATCAACCAAGACCTCCATCAACTACATAAAAGGAACCTATAGTGGGAATTATATATTCTTCATGATACTACATACTTCGTGAGAACACAAAATATGAACTTGCATGCGCTCAACCAATAGAGGTAACTTAGCCGAGCAGTCGCTTGAGACGTGCGAAGCCTCATGTTCCATCCTGTAGCGACTTTAATATATAGAAATGTCACGACCCGCTACCCAAATTGTTGGGCCAGGCCGAGTCATGCCCAGCCTACGTTGAGATAAAACGTAGTAAGCTGTTCTAAAGACAACAGGATAAGACTAAATGTGCTAACAGTTCTATAAGTGAAGAAGAATCATAAATGCTCCAAACACAAAAGTCGTCGTATATAATAAATGTCCAAGTACAAGTGAACTGAAAAGTAAAACTGGATACATGTCCAGTTACAAAAGATATAGTCTAATACATGTCTACTCTCAAAAAGTCTAAGTAAACAAAAGACAACTAGGCGAGGTTCCCCGCAGGAACATCCTCGTAAAGCAGAGCCGGGTCCTCGGCAGTAACTCCATAATATGTGTCGCAGAGTAACTCCTCCTCAGTAAGGACACCTACAACGTTATCCTGTCAGGACGGGAGCAAGTACTAAATCTAACAAACTAGCATATGAGACATGAAAATAAACATGAGAGGAATAACTGGAAAGCATGGCATCACATAGTCTATCATGGCAAGGACACATATGTCATAGAGACAGTGTATATGTAATGTTTAAAACTGTAGTAGGTACGTGATCGGTCAATAGATGTACAATGTACTGGGGCACATAATGAAATGTACATACGTATAAGTGTAAAGGCGGTAGATGTACATACGCACAAATACAGCTTTGAGATAAAGGCCTACGGCGCAGTAACATATAAAATAAAACTTTGCTCGGTACTGTAGAGGGGGATATGATCACGTACACTACTATCAGTTTTCCCATAACCCATGTTCTATCATGTGAGAGATACATAAAAACTGTTCTAAGCATGGTAGTAACTGGAAGTACAACATATAGAGATTCTAAGTTGCTACCCCAAGGATCAGCAATCAACATGGTGGGGTTTGCAGTTCATTTATGTGACAATATGTAAAGTTCGTAGAAAGTACTTGCCTCTAGCAAAGCAAAGTAAAACAAGCTGCGATAAAAGTGCTATGGATGTCCGGTAACTCGTCACTGTAGAAATAAATACAATAACTTAGCTTTTACACTAAGCTAAAATACTAGGACACTAATTGGTGCGACACGACTTGTGACTGGGCACCTAGCCAAAATGATGACTTTGGCATAAGAGACCAATATGGGGTAACACACTACTTTAACTAACTTTGTAGGGTCTTTACACTAGTGAGGGGTGGGGTTCAACACGGCTAAAACTCAAAATAACACAAAAAGCTACAAGTCGTAATTAATCAATAAATAAATCAAAAGACCATTGTGTTCTAACAATTTTAGAGATAGACAAAATGTCTAGTTTTACTCAAAGTAAAGTACCAAAGTGATCCCTGTTAATCATAGAAATTTATTATAATTTTTCTGGAATTTATTAACCAGTACAAATATTTAATAAAAATCAGGTTTCCTAAGTATACAGAAAATGAGTTTTGGTTTCATATGCCAAACTAGTGGCAAAACAGTAAATTAAATGCTACAAAAATTATATAAGGTAACATAGTATCTAAAAACTATTTTTTCATAATTTTAGCAGTATTTTAAGTATTTTTAGAAAATCAAAAACAGCATTGCACACAATAATTAATTATCTGCGTATTTTTTCCATGTATATAATTTGAACCAAAGTTCAAATACAGGACCCAAGGCCATGAATCAAGTCCAATATGACTTGTACAGGTCTTGAATGTGTGAAAACACATTTGGGTCCAAATACCCATGCTAGGCTTGGATACCAAATGGTTGCAGTAATTTAAATACACTAAAAATATAATTTGGTAAAAGTACAAAAATAATATTAATATTTTTATAAGATACAAAATAAATATATACATACATATGCTGAAAGTACATATATCTATGTATAAGGAAAATACTTAATTTATAAAGTATATATACATATATATATATATATATATATATATATATATATATATATATATATATATATATATATATATATAAGAAAACTCTTAATTAAAAAGTGTATATATATAATATATATACACATAAAAGTATATACATATTTACAAACATATATATATGAAATTTACTAACTATAAAATATATATACATATATATAATATACTGTCAAAAAATACAGTATATACATATATATATATATACTAATATATATATATATACATATATATATAATATATATATAAAACAAAAAAAAAACAAAAAAAAAAGAAAGGAAACAAGAAAAAGAAAAAGAAAGGAAAACAAAAGGGGGGCTCGAACCTAAGCCAGCCGGGGGGGGTTTAATCGGGTCGGGCTGGCCAGGAGGTCAGCCCGCTGGGTTTGTTAGAGTTAGGGTTTAGTTTGTTTTATTTCGTTTAGGCTAGATTAATAATAATAAAAAATAAATAACTGTCCTGTGTCCTGACAGTTAAGGACACAGGTATCAACGTGTCTGGGCTAGCACGACACGCACGGTTCGATTCTCACGTGTCCAGTTCCACGTTATGTTCGCCAAGACACGGCGAACAACATGGACACAACACGAGACACGCACGACTCGTAAGGACACTGCTACTCACGTGTCCAGTCGATCGGGGGGCTCTCGAAGGGGCTGGACGGCGGCGGAGACGTTGGCGTCGCGGCGCTCCGGTGGCGCTGGGCGCGGCTTGGTGCGACGCGTCGAATGGCGGCGGTGGATGTGGGTATTAGTCGCTGTGGGGGTGGCGGAGGAGATCGCCGGAGTTAGGGTTTAGGTTTAGCTCGTTGGGGAAGAAAAGGGGGCTGTGGTGGTCGTGGTGAGAAATTAGGGTTAGGGTTTAGTTCAGGGGAGAGAGGGGGAGTTTTATAGGGTTTTGGGGCGGTTGGGCAGCCGGAAATGGCGGGGTCAGGGCGGCGTGGCGGTGGGCAATCGTCGGTCGGGTCAACGAGAGTGGGTGAGAAGAGAGAGTGTCTGGTCGGGGGGGTTTGGTAGTTTAGCAGTTAGGTCTCCTTAGAATTAGGATTTACACAAATGCATTATTAGTGAGCAATTGCAAAACAATATTTGCATTTCTTAATTAAAAACAATTCTTTAATTACAAACTGATATAAAAATATTTCAAAATTTGTAAAATGATATTAAAAACATTTTATAAAATTACAGATCAATATTTTTCTACTTAAAACTCATTTAAAAAATATAGAAAAATTCCTAAAAATCCTAATAATTATTTTAAGGCTAAAATTAACATTAAAAATTAATTAACACTAATTTAACTAAAATTGAAAAACAGGGGCTGACAAGTCTTCCCTCCTTAAAAAATTTTGTCCTCGAAATTCACAAGGATTGAAGACCCAACAATATTTTATCTTAGCAAGCAATACAACAAAATAACTAAGGCTGTGATCGAAACTAACCTCTAAGGTATCAAGCGGGAACGGGTGGTTCCCTCGCAGCGGTTGGATCGAACAAGTAAGGGTATCTCTCCCTCATGTCCGACTCCCTCTCCCAAGTAGATTCACCTGGGGAGTGACGGCTCCAAGTACTCGTACTAGGGGTATAACCTTGTTCCTCAGCCTCTTCTCTCTCCTGTCTAATATCTCCACTGGTTGCTCAGAAACTGTAAGGCTTGGTCCGACCTCCAACTCTGAATGATCTAGCACATGACTGGGGTCTGGAACATATCTCCTCAGCTGAGATACGTGAAAGACATCGTAAACTCCTGCTAGGTTGGGTGGAAGTACAACCCTGTAAGCTACCTCTCCGATCCTGCCAAGTACCTCGAACGGCCCGATGTATCTGGGGATCAGCTTCCCTCCTCGTCCGAACCGGATCGTCCCTCTGGTAGGTGATATCTTCACTAGCACCATATCACCGTCTACGAACTCCATCGGTCTGCGACTAGCATCAGCCCAGTATTTCTGCCTGTCCTGAGCTACTCTGAGCCTGTCTCTGATCATCCCGACTTTTTCTGCTGCATCCGTGATCATCTCTGGCCCAAGCATAACTCTGTCTCCAACATCATCCCAAAAGAGCGGTGTACGGCATCGTCGTCCATATAGCGCCTCGAAAGGAGACATACCAATACTGGCCTGGTAGCTGTTGTTGTATGAAAACTCTACCAAGTGCAGATGGCCCTCCCATGATCCTCCGAAGTCCAGCACGCAGGTCCTCAGCATATCCTCCAGTGTCTGTATCGCCCTCTCGGACTGCCCATCTGTCTGTGGGTGGTACGCCGTACTGAACTTGAGCCTACTGCCCAACTCCTCCTGCAAGCTCCTCCAGTAGTGGGATGTAAATCTGCTATCTCTGTTTGACACGATGCTCACCGGTACTCCGTATAGGCGAACTATCTGCTGCATGTATAGCTCCGCCAACTTCTCGGTGGAAAGCCCCACCTTGAAGGGTATGAAGTGCGCACACTTCGTCAGCCTGTCTACGATGACCCAAATGGCATCCTTCCCAGAAGCATCACTGTATATGGTAAAACCTCCAGAACCTGAATGTAAAGTCAGAACTGGAGCGGTCGTCAGCCTCCTCTTCAGCTCCTCAAATGCTGTCTGGCAGTCCTCTGACCAAATGTACTCTACGTCCTTCCGCGTCAGCTTCGTCATGGGCTCAGCTATCCTAGCAAAGTCCTGGATGAACTTTCTATAATAGCCTGCTAAACCCAGAAAGCTCCTGATCTCTGAAACTGACGTCGGAGCCTTCCACGTCTCAACTGCAGCAATCTTCCTGGGATCCACCGAGATTCCATCTTCAGTGACTACATGGCCGAGAAACTCCACTCGGTCTAAAAAGAACTCGTACTTCGGCAATTTGGCAAACAATCTCTCCTGCCTCAGAATCCCTAAAACTATCCGCAAGTGCTCCGCATGCTCCTCTGGCGTCTTCGAGTATATCAGGATGTCGTCGATAAACACCACGATGAACTTATCCAGATACTGGTGAAATGTCTTATTCATCAAGTTCATAAAGATAGCTGACGTATTTGTGAGACCAAATGGCATCACCAGAAACTCATACTGCCCGTACTTCGTGTTGAACGCCGTCTTCTGGATGTCTGCTAGCCTAACCTTCACCTGGTGGTACCCGGATCTCAAATCTATCCTGGAAAACACCTTCGTCCCGCTCAACTGGTCAAACAAATCATCTATCCTAGGCAGAGGATATTTGTTCTTGATATTGATGGCATTCAAGGCCCGGTAGTCAATACACAACCGGACTGTACCATCCTTCTTAGGCACAAAGAGCACTGGTGCTCCCCATGGAGAAGTACTGGATCGAATGAAACCCTTTTTTAACAGGTCATCAATCTGCTCTTTCATCTCTATGGTCTCCTTGGGATTCACTCTATAGCAAGCCCGGGATACTGGTGATGAACCCGGCACCAAATCTATAGTGAACTCCACATCTCTGTCAGGCGGAAGTCCTGGAAGATCCTCTGGGAATACATCCATAAACTTCCTAATGATAGGGTGTGGCAGTGCTGCGTTCCCGACTGTCGCACAACAGTTCGGCTCTAGGCTGATCTCCGGCCCTGTCCTCCTGACACTGAATGGTGTTGTGCCTGGGGGACTGAACAAAATACTACCCTTATGGCAATCTATAGATGCATGGGCATAGCTAAGCCAGTCCATCCCCAATATGATATCATAACCGGGGAGTGGCATCACAAAGAATCGCCCCTCGAACTCTCTCCCGGCTATCATAATAGAGCATCTATAGCTAGCTCTAATAGGCACTGGTCCTCCTCCCGTTATTACTCTACTAATCTCCGCAGTAGGTGTAGATGCTAAGTGATGTTCTTGCATAAACTCTAATGATAGGAAGCTATGAGATGCACCAGAATCAAACAAACATAGAGCTAGAAAAGTATGCAAATAAACATGACCTGTGATGACGTCAGCTAAGTAATCTGGCTCCGAAACCTGCTCCGGCTCCGGCTCTAGGGCTAGGCTATAAACCTTCCCCTGAGGTCCCTTTTGCTGCTGCAGATGCTGCCCAAACCTCTACTGCTGAGTCGGGAGTGGTCCTCTAGGCTTCGCTGCTGGGCAGTTCCGAAGCTGATGGGTGGCAGACCCACAAGCCAAACACTGACCCAACCTCTTCCTGCAAACGGCAAAGTCATGACCTGGTCTTCCGTAGAAAGAACATATAGCTCCCTTCTGCTGCTGCTGCTGCTGCCGAGGTCCCGGGGCTCTAACTGGCGGGGTCTGATGATGTGGTGTAGGGGGACGGTAAGTCTGCTGGGGTGGCGTCGGTGCTCTCTGCTGGAAAGCCTGACGCTTGGACAGTCCCTCATGGTGTACAGAAGCCGGCCTCTTGCATGACAGAAGACGCTCCTCAATGCTCTGGGCCAACTCTAGGCTGTGGTAATAGTCAGTCGTACCGTTTGCCACTATAAGAATGTCAATGTCTGGAACTAGACCATGGCAAAACCTACGGGTCATCTCCTTTGGATCAGCAACCAGACTAGGAGCAAAACGGCTCAGGCGACTAAACTCTGCCGCATAGTCATCAACAGAACGGTTTCCCTGCTGGATGTTCTAGAATCGTAGCCCCATGGCTACTCTAGCAGTGGTCGAGAAGAATTTCTTCTTGAACTGGGTCTTGAACTGGTCCCAAGTGGCTCTCCCTCTCGCAAACAACGGCTCATTCCAGAACCAGACTCCTGCTAAGTCTATCAGCAGAAATCTCGTTGCCTCGACCTGGAGGTCATCCGACATCCTAACTCCCAGAAGCTTCCTCTCTACCGAATCTAGCCAGTCATCAGCTACTACTATGCCCTCAGTCCCTGAGAACTCCTTGGGATTCAGACCCATGAAGTCCTTGATCGTCCCCGCTCTCTGCCGTGGCTCTACATGTGGTGGGACCACGGGACGTCCCTCAGAACGCTCCATGCTCTGGCGAAGTAGGGTATTCTGCTCCTGATGGGTTGTTAGGAACCCCTGAATCAGTGTGAGCAGCTGGTTTCCGTCGAGTGTGACGGAAGCCTGGGTGGGTATAGTGATAGGGGGTGGTGGAAGTATCGGGGCCTGTTGGGCCTGTGATGTGGAAGGTGGTATCTGGGTCTGTGGATCTGTGGAGTGGGGGAAAGTGGTGGATGAAGGTGTATCAGTCAACTGGTCAGCTGATTGGATATGGAGGGCCCCATTCTCGGGGGTAACATACTGGGATGAACGAGTAAGCACCATCTAAATTACACATAAAAAGACTTATAAGGACTTATTTAAAGTAAATAATCATATGCAAGGAAATCTAATTATAATAGAAAACATGTGATGTATTTCCTATGTTGCAATCCTAGCATTCCTCTAAGTGTTCTAAGCGTCTTTCCTAATGTTGTCTAATTACCTTAAGTTCCTAATTGCAGGCATGCTTGGTACAATAACGTAACCAAACAGTTTAGTCAGGACCTGCATGGGCCACCACTAAAAACATGTCACGACCCGCTACCCAAATTGTTGGGCCAGGCCGAGTCATGCCCAGCCTACGTTGAGATAAAACGTAGTAAGCTGTTCTAAAGACAACAGGATAAGACTAAATGTGCTAACAGTTCTATAAGTGAAGAAGAATCATAAATGCTCCAAACACAAAAGTCGTCGTATATAGTAAATGTCCAAGTACAAGTGAACTGAAAAGTAAAACTGGATACATGTCCAGTTACAAAAAGATATAGTCTAATACATGTCTACTCTCAAAAAGTCTAAGTAAACAAAAGACAACTAGGCGAGGTTCCCCGCAGGAACATCCTCGTAAAGCAGAGCCGGGTCCTCGGCAGTAACCCCATAATATGTGTCGCAGAGTAACTCTTCCTCAGTAAGGACACCTACAACGTTATCCTGTCAGGACGGGAGCAAGTACTAAATCTAACAAACTAGCATATGAGACATGAAAATGAACATAAGAGGAATAACTGGAAAGCATGGCATCACATAGTCTATCATGGCAAGGACACATATGTCATAGAGACAGATGTATATGTAATGTTTAAAACTGTAGTAGGTACGTGATCGGTCAATAGATGTACAATGTGCTGGGGGACATAATGAAATGTACATACGTACAAGTGTAAAGGCGGTCGATGTACATACGCACAAATACAGCTTTGAGATAAAGGCCTACGGCGCAGTAACATATAAAATGAAACTTTGCTCGGTACTGTAGAGGGGGATATGATCACGTACACTACTATCAGTTTCCCCATAACCCATGTTCTATCATGTGAGAGATACATAAAAACTGTTCTAAGCATGGTAGTAACTAGAAGTACAACATGTAGAGATTCTAACTTACTACCCCAAGGATCAGCAATCAACATGGTGGGGTTTGCAGTTCATTTATGTGACAATATGTAAAGTTCGTAGAAAATACTTGCCTCTAGCAAAACAAAGTAAAACAAGCTGCAATAAAAGTGCTATGGATGTCCGGTAACTCGTCACTGTAGAATTAAATACAATAACTTAGCTTTTACACTAAGCTAAAATACTAGGACACTAATTGGTGCGACACGACTTGTGACTGGGCACCTAGCCAAAATGATAACTTTGGCATAGGAGACCAATATGGGGTAACACACTACTTTAACTAACTTTGTAGGGTCTTTACACTAGTGAGGGGTGGGGTTCAACACGGCTAAAACTCAAAATAACACAAAAAGCTACAAGTCGTAATTAATCAATAAATAAATCAAAAGACCATTGTTTTCTAACAATTTTAGAGATAGACAAAATGCCTAGTTTTACTCAAAGTAAAGTACCAAAGTGATCCTTGTTAATCATAGAAATTTATTATAATTTTTCTGGAATTTATTAACCAGTACAAATATTTAATAAAAATCAGGTTTCCTAAGTATACAAAAAATGAGTTTTGGTTTCATATGCCAAACTAGTGGCAAAACAGTAAATTAAATACTACAAAAATTATACTAAATTAGCTAAGGTAACATAGTATCTAAAAACTATTTTTCCATAATTTAGCAGTACTTTAAGTATTTTAGAAAATCAAAAACAGCATTGCACACAATAATTAATTATCTGCGTATTTTGTCCATGTATATAATTTGAACCAAAGTTCAAATACAGGATCCAAGGCCATGAATCAAGTCCAATATAACTTGTACAGGTCTTGAATGTGTGAAAACATTTGGATCCAAATACCCATGCTAGGCTTGGACACCAAATGGTTGCAGTAATTTAAATACACTAAAAATATAATTTGGTAAAGTGCAAAATAATATTAATATTTTTATAAGATACAAAAAATATATACATACATATGCTGAAAGTACATATCTATGTATAAGGAAAATACTTAATTTATAAAGTATATATATATATCAAATATTTTTTTTAATATATATATATTATTTATATATAATATAATATATATATCTATTATATATAATATATATAATATATATATATATATAAGAAAACTCTTAATTAAAAAGTGTATATATATATCTATACACATAAAAGTATATACATATTTACAAACATATATATGAAATTTACTAACTATAAAATATATACATATAATATATACTGCCAAAAAAATACAGTATATACATATATAGATTTACTAATATAATATATATATATATATAATAATATATTAATATATATATATATATTATAATATATATATATATATATACATATATATACATATATACTTTATGTATATATATTATTATATACATATAGATATATATATATATATATAATATAATATATATATATATAATATATATATATATATATATAATATATAGATATATATATTATATATATATATAATTATATATATGTATATACATAAAAGTATATATATATATATATATATATATACTATATATATATATATATAATATATATAGATATATATATATAGATATATATATAATATAGATAATATAATATTATATATAATTATATATATATATACATATATATATACATAATATACATGATATATACTAATATGTAATATATATACATATATATACATCTATATGTATATTAGTATATACATATATATACTAATATAGATATATATATACATATATACATATAATATATATACTAAATATAAAAAAAATATATAATATATATATATACATATATATATATAGATATATAAAACAAAAAAGAAAAAAAAGAAAAAGAAAAGAAAGGAAACAGGAAAAAGAAAAAGAAAGGAAAACAGAAGGGGGGCTCGAACCTAAGCCAGCGGGGGGGTTTTAATCGGGTCGGGCTGGCCAGGAGGTCAGCCCGCTGGGTTTCTTAGAGTTAGGGTTTAGTTTGTTTTATTTCGTTTAGGCTAGATTAATAATAAAAAAAAAATAACTGTCTTGTGTCCTGACAGTTAGGGACACAGGTATCAACGTGTCTGGGCTAGCACGACACGCACGGTTCGATCTCACGTGTCCAGTTCCACGCTTATGTTCGCCAAGACACGGCGAACAACATGGACAACACGAGACACGCACGACTCGTAAGGACACTGCTACTCACGTGTCCAGTCGATCGGGGGGCTCTCGAAGGGGCTGGACGGCGGCGGAGACGTTGGCGTCGCGACGCTCCGGTGGCGCTGGGCGCGGCTTGGTGCGGCGCGTCGAATGGCGGCGGTGGATGTGGGTATTAGTCGCTGTGGCGGTGGCGGAGGAGATCGCCGGAGTTAGGGTTTAGGTTTAGCTCGTCGGGGAAGAAAAGGGGGCTGTGGTGGTCGTGGTGAGAAATTAGGGTTAGGGTTTAGTTCCGGGGAGAGAGGGAAAGTTTTATAGGGTTTTTGGGCGGTTGGGCAGCCGAAAATGGCGGGGTCAGGGCGGCGTGGCGGTGGGCAGTCGTCGGTCGGGTCAACGAGAGTGGGTGAGGAGAGAGAGTGTCTGGTCGGGGGGGGGGGGGGTTTGGTAGTTTAGCAGTTAGGTCTCCATAGAATTAGGATTTACACAAATGCATTATTAGTGAGCAATTGCAAAATAATATTTGCATTTCTTAATTAAAAACAATTCTTTAATTACAAACTGATATAAAAACATTTCAAAAATTTGCAAAATGATATTAAAAACATTTTATAAAATTACAGATCAATATTTTTCTACTTAAAACTCATTTAAAAATTATAGAAAAATTCCTAAAAATCCTAATAATTATTTTAAGGCTAAAATTAACATTAAAAATTAATTAACACTAATTTAACTAAAATTGAAAAATAGGGGCTGACAAGAAACCTTTCCTTGTAAAAGAAGGTGCCCAAATGGGTGGCCTAGTTCAATACTTCTCTCATGATACATTTTGATACACAAAATACATTCTGAAACCTTGCCAGTCAAAACATACAACATCAAAGCTTTCTCCAATTAGAATTGTGTCAGCTAATAAGTGAAATTAACTGGTTTTGGTGCCAAATTCTTAATCAAGTTAACTAGAGCACCATGCAAGTTATCCTAGATTATAAAGAGTTTGCTATAGGGAATTGCATTCATGACAAATTACCTAAGCAACAACGGCAAATTACCATGCAAGTTATCCTAGATTATAAAGACACCCAAGAAACATTTGTAATTTTTTTCACTCATTTTTTTTTGGGATTTCCCTTAGGAACTAAGTCCCGAAGGGAGTTAGCTACTAAGATTCAGACTCGGACGAAGGAAGCAAAGTGTTATTTTGATGCCGCACTTCGCACTACGCATTCCGCACGAAATGGAACTTTTGTGCGTCATTGCACTCGTTCCTGCATGGACGACACGCATAAATTTGGTCATCATGTTAGCTAGATTTCCGCAAGGAGAGTCCTCATGCGAAATTGCGTAATACAGCTATTTGAGTGGATTATATGTTGTAATTGTCCCTTATCCTCAAAAATTTAATGATTAGTAACTATCCCTTATTCATAGAAATTATCTCCGGATTAAGTGGGTGGTAGCTGATTAGAATTTGGTTGGTGACTTTTCTATATATACCTTCTCTTCTCTTTTCTTCTATTCTCTTCTCTTCAGAGAGGGACATAAAATATATTGCTACGAGGGGTGATTAGCAGCAGCCAAATAGAGATCCATAAAGTACGTCAATTCGTCCGTTCGTCCAGTTCGAGATCCACAGTGAGGGTGACAAAATGTTGGCACATTTATTTTGATAACATTAACAGCATCTTCGTGGTTTAGTTTTCTCTATATTTTCAGCAAACAGATACACCCTGAAGCTTTCAAATGGCTGCTACAAAGAAATTTGTTTATCCATGCCACTCAGCAAAACTGAAGAAACCAGTGCACACTCAAAGACTGCTCTCAAAAGATTCAAGTTTTTAGAGTCCGTACAAGGTCTAGGACTTTTTATGTAACGCTTAAGGTGGATGACAAACATAAGCCCCTTTTGTTTTTTTCAGTCAAAAATCAATGTCTTCAGAAACGGAATACCGACGGCATACCGCCATGCATGCATGCACCGACGGTATACCGATTTCTTCTTGAGAAAATATTCTGTGAAGAAAATCGGCATACCAACGGTATACCGCTATGTACCGACGGTATACCGTTTCTGAGCAAACAAAATTGTTCTATAAAAAAAATCGGCATACCGACGGTATACCGATTTTCTGCTCAGAAAACTTTCTGTGAAGAAAGACGGCATACCGACGGTATACTGTTGCATACCGTCGGTATTCCGACCTCTCTATTTTTGATTTTGAACGGACAGATGTTAGCATTAAATGCTCCAGCGGCTAGATTTATTACCGTTACTATTCAGAAACGGCATGCCGATGGAATGCCGCTCCATACCGACGGTATTCCGTCAGCCTTATGTTTGGAGCATTAAATGCCTAGTTCTTTTGGTTCTCTATTTAAAATGGTTGTGTCTTCTCTTTAAAGACATCTACTTGAGCCTTAAATTTTTTTCAACAACCAATGATCCTCACCATTACTACTCTACCCAAAGCTTTAATTTGTCATCCAGCCGAAAAGTGCTAAAGTATTTCAAAAGTTATAATTTTTCGATCTTCAAAGTGTTGTAGAAGATCAAAAGCCCTCTTTCTTTTCTATTGAAGTTGGCGAGCCTTCGTAAGAAAACTCGTGTGTAAGAAGTTGGCGAGCTCTTCGGATCCAAACTCGTGTTGAAGTTGACGAGTTCTTCGGATCCAAACTCGTGTGTAACTATTTACTCAAATAGTGGATTAAAGCCGGAGAGAGTTCCGGAACTGGAGTGCCCATTGGAAGAATACCAGGATACATCGAGTGTTTGAATCTCTATCTCTTTTACTCTTTATTAAAATAGTAGTAAATTGCTTGGTAATTATTTTATTACCCTATTCACCCCCCTCCCTCTACGGTTCTATAATTGGTATCAGAGCTTCGTCTCTTGATTTGGACTTACACCCTTAGAGAGATCCATGGCCACTAATCCTAGTACCAATTCATTCTACAATGAGGGACACTCCACAAATAGACCTCCTCTATTTGATGGAACCAACTATAACTATTGGAAGATTAGGATGAGCATTTATCTGAAATCCCTAGACTTTGATCTATGGAATTGTGTCGTCAACGGCATTCATGTATCTTCTATGGTTATTAAAGAAGTTGTCCCAGAAACCCTTAAAGATAGACTTACTGAGAATGATAAAAAGATTGCTAGTCGGGACGCTAAAGCTATGAACGCTCTCTACTGTGCCCTCGATAGCAATGAGTTTAATAGAATTTTCATACTACCAAAATAAGTCATATCAGCGACGAAATTAGCGACGCCAATGTAAAACGTCGCTAATATTTCTGGAATTAGCGACGCCAATAGTAAACGTCGTAATACGTCACTGATAGCGACAAACAGCGACATATTACGACTACCTTTAGTGTAATAAAAACCAACGTCGTTGATGTGTCGAAAAACGTCACCAATTTTATTAGTTCAGTGACGTTTAGCGTCGCAAAGCTTGTGGCGTCGCAGAATATTATAAATACATCGACGTTTTGCGACGTATTTACAGACGTCGCTAACTTGCTGCTAATATGGTTCCTCTGTTCGATTTTTTATTTCTTTCTCTCACCAAATATTAAGTTCCCGCCCCTCTTTCCCTGACCTCGACGACAGCCCGACTCCCTTCCCCCCAGCGTCGCTCAAACCCCTGTCCTCCGCCTCCGGTCGACGCCCCTCCTCCTCCTCCTCCACCGCGAGCCCCTTCTTCTCCTCTACCGTGAGCTCCTCCTCCTCCACCACCGAACTCGTCCTCCTCCTCCTCCACCACCGCGAGCTCCTCGAAGGTAAACCCTAACCCTAATTGAGGTGCTTTTCGTGTCCAAAATGGACACGGGGACACAACACGATCATGTGTTCACTGATACACTGTGTTCGTGTGGTTTGGACACTTTGTGTCCATTTATTGGACACATGGACACCCCCAAGCATGCACACATATGTATTTCACCCATGTACACTTAATCCCCTACTTACACTTGTGTATTTTCGTATTAATTTGGATTTGCATATTGGGTTTGGGTTTCGATATAGTGTTTGATACATTGGTTCACCTTATAACATATCCTACACTTAGAGACGTTTAGTACACAACTAATTATAGTATCCTAGTTCGCAAGTGTACTTTTGGGTAATCTAGGTATATTAGTTTACCAATATCCCCAATGGCCGGAGATTTTAAGGATCGATGCATTGCAAAAAATGATCGCAACACCTACTTGGAAAATAACAAGCCACTATGCAAGAATCAAGACAACAAGAAAATGGAATTTTATGGTGACTTTGTCACCAGAAAAATTCCAGTATATATTAATTGATTAATACAAGATGAATTACAATATTTGTTGGATCATTTGTCTCAAGATCCAACACTCATAAATCCCAAGAAGAAGAAGAAGAAAAGAATAAAATGAGATCGCTCAACACCCTATGACAACTCCATGAATAAAGTAGACGATCCTCCATACAAGTCTTCCTTCATCTATTGTCTTAAAGTGTGAGTTCTACAGTATGGTTCTCTTTGTAGAATTGGTAGGCTATCTCCTTGAATCTCCTTAATGAATACATATAGATGACATTCCCTTATCCTTCATAAATAGGCCAAGAAAAACATAATTAGGATATGGAAACCCTTATTAGCCCCAGCCCAATCATGTCATCCAAATCCAAATTAATACGAAAATACACGTATGTATTTCACCTTGCATTGCACTAGCTTAGCTTGATTTGGTTGGAGGCAGCAAGGTTTGTTGTTGGAATATAGCATTAGCATTTGGTAGCAGGGACTTGTGTCTTATTTTAGACAACAAGGGTTTCCTATTTTTATAGGTAACATGGCAACATGTGTAAGGGCACATATAGATGTGTGTTTGTGTCTGAAAGGGAGTGTCATAAGAGTAAGGCGTGAGCATGTGTAGTATTTTGAGCCGTGACAGTGTTTGTTCTATTGAGGTTAGTACCAACTGGAAAGTGAGGTTAAAAGAACCTGGGAACTATGGTGTAGTTGTATACATCATGTATATGTATGTGTGTGCTAGTGGGAGAAAGGGGGAGGGTTAACTAGTACCAGGTATTTGGAGAGGAGGGAGAGTTTAGACTAGTATATAGCAGTACACTAGGGACAGGGTTAGGCTTGAGATAGGAGAGGGTGAACCATTGTATATATTTAAGTAGGTGTCGAAGGGTTTGTGGATGTGTCTAAGAGCAAGGAGTAACAGTTAGAGTATAGAGCAGTTGAGAGAAGGATATATATAGGGGGAACCATGATGTACATACTTGTCTACCTACTGTCTTTTTAGTATCTATTTCAATATTTAGGATATGTCATGATTAATGCTATTACTTTTACAAGTATTTCAACGATGTGCATGTATCTATCTTACAGAATTATCCTCAAATGTATATGGAGCTGAATTACTATCTGCGGAATCGTTCTTGGATGTACAACCGTCATCCTGATGACATGTGCGATGTGTGGGATGAATTCATAGAGGGTGTACAACAGTTCCTGCAGTTTGCCAAGGCGTTCCCTCAGTACATGGACGGTACCAAAATTAAGTGTCCGTGTGTGAGATATCGCAACTTGAAATATCATCCAGAAGTGGAAGTCACGTATCATTTATACTCGAAGGGTTTCATGCCGAATTACTATCAGTAGAGTGCGCACAGAGAACTTGTGTATTTAGCATCAGAGTATGAGCCTTATGTGGATATCCACAACCATGCTGCTTATGACGATGGATTGGTGAACATGGTTTTTGATGCAGCGGGGCCTAGTTTCGATCCGGACAATTATGAAGCACCTGAAGAGGCACCGAACGCCGATGCTGCAAAGCTCATGGAGTTGCTGGAGAATGCAAGGACTCCATTATATCCTGGTTGTGAGGATCATTCACCGTTGGAGGTGGTTACAAGATTGTTGAGCATCAAGTCCGATTTTAATATGTCGCAAGATTGCTACAACCGACTTAAGGAGTTGATTATAGAAATATTGCCTGAGGGTGCTAAGTTGCCTAAAGACTTTTACCGGTCTAAGAGGATGGTGAGATCGCTCTGGATGGGATATGAGAAAATCGATACATGTTGCAACGGGTGCATGTTGTACTATAAAGACGACAAGGATGAATACGCCTGCAGATTTTGTGGTGTTGTCGCTACAAGGGCAATGGTAGAGAAAAGTCTGTCGGTGCAAGAAAGCCTACCAATTCGATGCATTACTTATCGTTGACACCGCGGTTGCAGCGGTTATTTATGGTAAAGGAAACTGCAGAAAACATGAGTTGGCATAAGCGGGAACAGACCGAAGGAGTATTGGATCATCCATCTGATGGAGAAGCATGGAAGCACTTTGATCGAGAGTATCCAGATTTTGCTTCTGATCCACGTAATGTCAGATTGGGTCTCTACTCCGACGGTTTTACCCCATTCGGACTTTCGGGATCCCAGTATTCGTGTTGGCCTGTGATCGTCACTCCGTACAATCTACCGCCTTGGATGTGCATGAAGACTCCGTATATGTTCCTCACCGTTATTATTCCCGGTCTGAACAATCCGAAAAGGAACATCGATGTGTATTTACAGCCATTGATTGATAAGTTGAATCAGCTGTGGAAAGTAGGTTCCAACACGTACGATGTTTATAGAAAACAAAATTTTTAGATGCGGCCAGCACTTATGTGGACCATTAATGACTTTTTGGCCTATGAAATATTATCTAGATGTAGCATGCATGGTCGTCTTTCATGTTCATATTGCATGGACCGCACTAAGGCTTTCCGTTTGAAACATGGAGGCAAACATTGCTTCTTCGATTGTCATCGACAATTCCTGCCGAAGGATCATCTGTACCGGAAGAACAGGAATGCTTTTCGTGATGGCGTTGTGGAGAAGGCTAATGCACCGCCTAGGTGGCCCAGATACATGATATGAAAAGAGGTAAAAGATTTACCGAGAGCTATTGAAGAGCCTGCTAAGGGCTACAAATGTGACGGATTTAGTCGCACTCATAACTGGACGAAGAGGAGTATATTCTGGGATCTGCCATATTGGAGCACCAATCTGATTAGACATAACCTTGATGTCATGCATATCGAGGAAAATGTGTTTGACAACATAATTAATACTGTAATGGATGTAAAGGGGAAGACGAAAGACAATCCAAAGGCTAGATTGGACTTGGAAAAAATATGTAGACGTCCTGCATTGCATTTGATAGAGAAAGGAGAATAGGAAGTTGGAGCAGCCTAAGGAAATTTTCTCACTGGAGAAGGAGGATAAAGTGAGACTTTATAGGTGGATTCAAGGTCTGAAATTTCCAGACGGATATGTTTCGAACTTGAGAAGATGCGTTGACCTCAAGGAGAACAAACTGGCAGGTATGAAGAGCCATAATTGTCACGTATTCATGGAGAGGTTAATTCTAATTGTATTTCAGGAAATCTTACCCCAGGTTGTTTGGGATCCATTGACCGGGCTTAGCATAATCGTCAGAGATCTTTGTTCTACTAAGTTGCTCGTCGATCGTCTAGAAAAGCAGAAGAACAATATTGTGGTAACACTGTGCAAGCTCGAGAAGATATTTCCTCCTGGATTCTTCGACTCCATGGAGCATTTGCCAATTCATCTTTCCTACGAGGCACGTGTTGGTAGGCCCATCGGTTATCGGTGGATGTATCCGTTTGAGCAAAATTTGAACCACCTAAAGAGGAAGGTAAAAAATAAGGCTCGGGTCGAGAGTTCTATTTGTGAAGCCTATATTCTCGAGGAGATTACAAACTTCTGCTCGACGTATTTCAAACCTCATGTTGCTACGAATAAAACGAGGGCTCCAAGAAACGATGACAGATATCAAGAATCTAATGATGGAATACTGAAAGTAGTCAATGCGTCAGGAAAGCCTTCGGGAAAAATAAAGAAGAGATATTTGAATGACGAAGAGCTAAGGGTTGCTCAGTTGTATATATTACTCAATTGCGACGAAGATGAAGTGGAGAAGCTAGAGGGGTAAGTAATTAA
Organism: Iris pallida; assembly: GCA_029216955.1. Lineage (NCBI taxonomy): Eukaryota > Viridiplantae > Streptophyta > Magnoliopsida > Asparagales > Iridaceae > Iris > Iris pallida. The sequence continues at coordinate 1,257,195 of JANAVB010036819.1, forward strand.
TGATGATCTAGTTTACGTCATCTCAATATAATAGTATAAGCTAATATTATACTACTAATCAGCGGTTTATTCATTGTTGTTTTTAGCATGTATAATGATGAGTTGAGGTCGGTTAGACCATACCTAACAGACGATGAATTAGAACAAGAAATAAGACATCATTTTTCTTCTTGGTTGAGCGAATATGTAAGCAGCTAAGTAATTACCGGTCTCTTATAATGCAACACGACAATAAATAACTTACTGTCTCTTCTTTGGTATTCAGGTCGATCGTCTAATTTTATCCGAAATTAAATTAATTAGAACTCTTACCAAGGGACCAATTGTTATCGTTAAAATATGGCCAAGTTACTGTGTGAATGGCTTTAGGTTCAAGTCGACAAATGCTCCGATCAGAGACAGCTTCCTGGATCTTGATTCCACGAAAAACAGTTGTTTGTGTATCAAATCTTCGAACTACAAAGACGTCGATCCAGGAAATGATTTTTTTGGCATCTTTCGAGAGATTGTGGAGTTGACATATAATTATAGTAGAGAAACTGCAAAGATCGTGTTGTTCAAGTGTGAATGGTTCGATCCGATTGAAAATCAAGGTTGGAAAATTGACAAGCATGATCTTGTGGATATAAACTACAAGCGTAGATATCAAGACTACGAACCATTTGTCCTATCAACTCTGGCTCAGCTCGTGTACTTCACAGCTTATCCGAGACGGGGAGCAACGGAGTCTGACTGGTGGGCAGTATGCAAGACTAAAGCTAGAGATACTTTTGATGTTGACGAAAAAGTTTATCAGGAGGACGAGCTACCTCTTGTAACCAATATTATTGATGTGGACTCCATGGAAGTTACATATTACACAACTAATGTAGAAGATGTAGAATTATCCGAAGAGGAAGGCGAAGCCGACGAAGACGAAGATGAAAGTGAAGATGAGGAGGAAGAGGAAGATGAGGTCGAGGAAGACGAACAAGATGAATATTCTGAAGATGAATGAAAGAGATGTACTACCATTTTCTTATTATATAGAGTTGGTTTTTATCTAGTCTTGGTTATTATCTGAACTTAGATGTTTCTTGTAGAATATACTATCTGGACTTAGATGTTTCTTGTAGAATGTACTATATGAACTTAGATGTTTCTTGTAAAATATATCATCATATGTTGTCTTGGTTATTATCTTGTCTTTGTTGTACTTTCATATTTCTAGTCTCTATTATTTGTTGTGTCATCATATGTTGTTATCACGTATGACAGGTCGTTGCAGATCGATCGTTCCGCATGTTCCGACATGGAGGAGGACGGGGTTCTCCTTCAGTACCTCCTACTGTTACTGGCAGAGGACGGGGTTCTCCTTCGATACCTCCTACTGGTACTGGCTCTGAATCCTCGTCGCCCAGTACTCCTTTGTATCGGACAGTACCTCCGCCTGTCATGACGCTACGTGGCGTATCTTCTGGGACGAGTAGTTCCAGGCCTGAGACTGCTCCCGAGTCTAGCATTCCTCCTGCTGATACAATGATGGAGACAAATGAGCAGATGGAGGAGGCTGAGCCGACGGTCGGCCAGTATCAGGCAGATGATGCGTACGCACCTCCGAAGGAGACGAGGACGAAGATCTGGGCCGACGGTACAAAGTAAGTGTTTTGGTTTATTATTTTTTTCCTGTATTTATCATAAATTAACTTATCTCATGAATATAATATATCCGTATAGATATCGTCCCCCGTCGGTACAGAGACGCCTAGGCCAGTTATTGAGGACTGATTATGGTGGTCATTGGATAAACTACTCTGATGCTCCAGACGAGAGGAAAGGCCCACTGGTTTGCGCGCTTCAATGTTAAAATATATTTGCTTTTAACATGAATCATATAATTTTTGCATATTATATATAACTGATAAATATTTGGTTTGCACTCTTCTAGGATATGTTTTTCTATCCACCGTACCGGGCTGAAATGATCGAGGGGATGTTTCCTTCCGTCACTACTAAGCTGATCCATGACTCTATTGATGATCAGAAGAAACGTGATCGTACCAGAAAGCCAATCCAAGGTTAGATCACCCCTGATTAGTGGACTGCAATGAAGGCTCGATTTGACGAGCCAAGGTACAAGGAAAAGTCTAAGAAGGCCAAGGCGGCTAGGAAGCAGGGATCGAAGTCGTACGGTGGGTCGATTCTGATGACGGAACATTTCCGTCGTCTGGTATGTCTTTTTATTCCATAAATATTATTTTAATGCAAGTTCGATAAATTAGTAAAACCTAATATATTTAATTACAGGTAAAGAGGGGTGGTGACGCCAATATGGTGACTGTCTTCCTGGCCACACATCGGTAGGGCGGGAAGCTTATTGACGAGAGGGCGGAGCAAGCCTATGTAAGTATTATAATTCTATTTATTAATTTTAATACTTCATGTTAGTTTTGATATAACTTAGTAAATATGCATGCAAATAAATATTCATGTATTTAGTAATAATAAGTACATTAGACATTAGAAGTTATCGAGTATCCATGCTTTCTAGGTCGAGTTTCAACAGCTTAAGGAGCAGGCGGCTGCTAGTGCACCTGCTGCGGGAGAGGCCGGTACTTCCTCGCAGCCTGCTCCAGCTCCGTCGGAGGACGAGCTGTGGGTGACCGTCGCTGGTGGTCTCCACAGGAGTACGTACTACGGTACGGGATCCTACGGCGCCCTAGTTGTGACACGGTCCTCTAGGATCTCCCCTGCTAGTGTGCATGGCCACAGCCCTCCCAGGAGTCTGCTCGAGTCCAGCAGATGGTGGAGTCTGTCCGTAACGAGCTGCTACGACGGATCCATGAGCAGCACTAGAAGGACGATGCTGCGCTCATAGCACGATTGGATACGCTCGACCACAGCATTATGGAGCTCAGGAATATGACTGAGAGGACAGAGCGGGGCATCACTGATCTTAGAGCATCGACAGAGCGTAGCGTGACGGATCTGCAAGCATCACAGCTGTCCATGGGCGAGAGGCTGACGTTAATGTAGGATTCGATGGTTTATAGCAATACGAGGCTGTTATCTACCATGGATTCCTACCACCAGTGACTAGTAGCGTTGGAGCGTTATTCTCCTCCGGGTGTGCCTTATCGTCGTCGACTCCGCCGGCGTCACTACCTCCGACTCCAGCGACGTCACTATCTTCTTCATCGGTGACGATTTTACGAGAGGAGTACGAGATGTTCCTATCCTTGAGGCGCGACGGTGCCCCTCCTCCTCCAGATCCGCAGTAGTCCAAGTTAGGACTATTTTATAAGATTCATGTGGATATAGATTATTGATTATTTGATTATTTGTTTGTGTAGACTTTCAGTATTGGTTGTGGATTCGTGTGGATATACTATTGTGATGTACCGGTGTAGACTTTGGATGTATGTGTTTGTATGGATTCATGTGGATATATTTTTTAGTGTTTGTTCCTATCATAGTATTTTTACTGTGATTATTTTTAACTCTTGTTTGCGTTGATTGTTATACTATTGTGATGTACCGGTGTTGAGTGTTCCACCGAAGGGGTCGGCGAGCCCAGAAGAAAAATGTGCATATGGTTTTTTTGTTATTTATTGAACTGCAGGTAGAAAATGTGATCCTGTGGACATTCTGTAATTTTTTTTTAAAATTTGACGACGTTTACCGACGTTTAGCGACGCAGCTGAACGTCGATAAACGTCGGTAAGTCACCAGGTATACCGACGCTTACCAACGTATAGTCACGTCGGTAAGCGTCGGTAAACGTCGGTAAACGTCCCAGGATTTCTCTCGTCTACAGAGTCGGTGAACGTCGGTAATTACTAGATATACGTCGCTAAATGTTGCAGGATTTACCGACGTTGGCTGACGTTTCAAACGTCGCCATATTCCCGACGGTACGCCGGTGAACGTCGGTAAATGTTCAAGAATTACCGACATTTTCTTACGTTGGTAAGCGTCGGTAAGAGTGACAATTACCGACATTTTGCCTATTAGCGACACGGCTTTTCGCGACTAAAGGAAAACGTCGCTAAATACATCGGTAAACAGTTTTAGCGACATTTTTTTTCCATTTTAGTAACGTTTTTGGGCGTCACTAATATGACTTATTCTGGTAGTGCCATCTGTAAGACCTCCAATAAAATTTGGACTTTTGGAAGTTACTCATGAGGGAACCTCTCAAGTAAAGGAATCTAAGATCAGTCGACTCACCCAAGAATATGAATCTTTCAAAATGAAACAAGATGAGTCTATTACTATTATGTTTACTCGATTTGTGATATCATTAACCCTCTCTCTTCTTTTGGCAAGGAATATCTCACTCATAAAAAGATTAGAAAAATCCTTTGGGGATTAACCAAAGGGTGGAATCCTAAAGCTACCGCCATCATTAAAGGAAACGATTTGACAACCATGACTCTTGAAACCCTCATAGAAAAGATCATGACCCACGAGCTGGACATGAAGGACCATAAAGAATCTTCTGCTCAAGAAAATGAGAAGAAGAAAGCTAAAGAAAAGGAAAAGTCACTTGCTCTAAAAGCAACCAAGTCCTTTTCAAAAGACAGCTCCGATGATGATGACTCAGACGATGAAGAGATCACTCTCACCGCCAAGCACTCCAGAAGTTTCTCAAGTTTAACAAAGCAAATCATGCAAGACGGGACAACGATGAAGAACCTGCCTGCTACAACTGCAAAAGAACCGAACACATCAAAAGGGACTGTCCCATGGCAAGAAAGAATCCAGCAGATACGAGAAGTCCAACAAAGGAAGCTCATCCTCCAAGAAATATGCCAACACCAGCATATAGTATGAAAACGATGCTAGCGACTCTGACGATGACAAAAAGTGCAAGCACAAGGCAAATGTTTATCTTATGGCAACTGAGGTAACAAATGACCTCTCTATGAATGTTCTTTCTTACAATGACTTAGAAAATGCTATTCTTGAATTACACAATGAACACAAGGTCATAAGAAGAAAATATAAGAAATCTCTCAAAGAGATTGACGCTCACAAGCAAGAAATAGAAAAACTTTCTAACATCATTCATGACATTAAAGGAAAGTCGCCTGCTTCTGACACGAATGAGATCGAGTCTCTACGACTAGAGCTCCAAGAATCACAAGACTCATCAAAAACAGGGACGTTGAAATCCAATCCCTCAAGGAAGGATATGAATTTGCTATGCACAAGACTCTTGCTGCAAATCAAAGAGAATATGCCACCTCCATCAAGTACAATGACCTTCTTGCAAAATACAAGAAACAAGTCGATATGAATATGACACACACGTATACACAAAGGCATGTCAACACCGGTCGCATGCCTTATACTCACAAGAACACACATAGGTCTTTCCCTAACCAAGTGCATACACGAAAAGGTCCTCTCAAAAGGAAAAACATTACACATCATGCTTTCTATTATCATCACCACAACACTCATGTGAAAACTTCTAATCATACTAGGAGCTCTCATACACTTTGTCACTCACCCTCCTCTAGACCTATCACACATATGGGGTGCCACTATTGTGGTCTCCTTGGACACACTTCTTACTATTGTCAAATAAGAAAACATGTTGATATGAGAATATTTAAATGGGCTCATAAAACTAACAATCGAGGACCCAAACATTCTTGGGTACCAAAGTCTTCATTTTCAACTTGTGTTGTAGGTGAACCCTCCGTCGCATGCTAAAAGCAAGTGGATCCTCGATAGCGGTTGCTTACGGCACATGACCGGTGACGCTTCACTCTTTGCAACGCTATTGATGAAGAAAGAAGGACATGTATCCTTCGCAACAATCTAAAGGGGTATATCATAGGAAATGGTAACATTGGCTCCCCTCCTTATCCATGTATTAGAAATGTTTGCCTTGTTACAAATCTAAGCACAACCTTCTTAGCATTAGTCATCTTATGGATAATGGTTATGGTATTAAGTTTGTTAAACACAAATGCTTCATCACCGATAGCACTAGTAGATCTACTGTGTATGAAGGCATTAAGAAAATAATATTTATGTTCTTTATCTTGTTGAGAGCACTAACAATGACAGGTGCTTAGTAGCAAAGAACGATGAAAGTTGGCTTTGACATATGAGACTTGGGCATGCTAACATGGATACCATATCCGGACTCGCCACCAAGAAGCTTTTAAGAGGTCTTCCAAGCATCTCTTTCAAAAAGGATATGGTATGCGAAGAATGTGAGAAAAGTAAGTTGACCAAATCTTCTTTCAAATCCATCAACTCTGTAAGTACTACTAGACCTCTTCAACTTATCCATATGGATCTATTTCGTCCTATAGTAGCTGGTCTTGGTGGTAAACTTTATGCATTTGTTTTAGTTGATTTTTTCGAGATTTACGTGGGTCATATTTCTTGTAAACAAAAGTGATACATTTCGTAAATTTGTTGGTTTTTGTAAACGTGTTCAAAATGAGAAAGGCATTATGATCAACAAGATTAGAAGTGATCATGTGAGAGAATTTGATAATGCCGATTTAAAAAATTTGTGAAAAGAATATTTTGGTCTTATTTTGCTTGTCCTAGAACACCACAACAAAACAGAGTTGTGGAAAGAAAGAATAGAACCCTTGGCGATATGGCAAGGGTCATACTAAACCAATATAAGCTTCCCCAATACTTTTGGACGGAGGCCATTAATACGGCTTGTTATGTTATAAATAGGGTCTTAATTCGATCGACTTCTAAGAAAACTCCATATGAGCTTTGGTTTGACAAAATTCCTTTAATTGAATACTTTAAAGTTTTTGGATGCAAATATTTTATTTTGAACACCAAGGATAACCTAGGCAAATTCGAAGAAAAAGCCAATGAAGGTATTTTTCTTGGTTACTCAATACGTAGTAAAGGATTTCGTATTTTCAACAAAAGAAGTCTTGTTGTCGAAGAGTCAATTAATATCTCTTTTGATGAACTTAACTCTTCTACATCCTCCTCATCCGATGATGTTGATAACATCTCTTTTGGTTTGAAAAATGCTTCTCTTGGAGACACTTGTCCTTCTTCATCTAACAATAAATAGTGACCCCTCCAATCGAAGATTCTCTACCACTAGAGAATCCTTAAGAGGACCTCCCAAAAGAATGGAGATTTGTCACACATCATCCCAAGGAGCTTATCATTGGTGATCCCTCTTCTCGTGTTAGCACTAGATCATTTACTCGTGATCTTTGTGCAAATGTGACTTTATTTCTCAAATAGAGCCTAGAAACATCAATGATGCCTTTAATGATGAATTGGATGATAGCAATGCAAGAATAGCTAAACCAATTTGAGAGAAACAAGGTTTGGGAACTTGTCCCTAAACCTCACAACCACCCTATTATTGGGACAAAGTGGGTGTTTCGAAACAAACTTAATGAAGATGGGTTCGTCACTCGTAACAAAGTCTAATTGGTTGCTCAAGGCTATAACCAAGAGAAAGGCATTGACTACGATGAAACCTATGCTCCGGTTGCTCGTCTTGAATCCATTCGCATGATGTGCTTTTGCTTGCTTTAATGATTTCAAACTCTTTCAAATGGATGTCAAAGGTGTCTTTCTAAACAGTATTATTAAGGAGGAAGTTTATGTTAAGCAACCTCTGTTTTTGAAGATTTCATTTTCCTTATCATGTTTTCAAATTACATAAAGCCCTTTATGGCCTCAAACAAGCTCCTCGTGCTTGGTATGAGCATCTTAGTTCCTTTCTTATTTCTCACAACTTTTCTAAGGACAAAGTTGACACTACACTTTTTATTAAATCTCTTAACAACACCCTTTTGTTAGTTCAAATTTATGTTGACGATATATTTTTAGTTCCACTAACAATGCACTATGTGTAGAATTTGTCAAAGTAATGCATGACGAATTTGAAATGAGCATGATGGGAGAACTATCTTTCTTCCTGGGTCTGCAAATCAAGCAAGATCCCAAAGGAACCTTCATCAATCAAGCCAAATATACAAAGGATCTTCTCAAACGTTTCGAATTTGACTCATCCAAATCAATGAGGACTCCTATGGCAACAATGACAAAACTTGATAATGATGAAGATGGTATCTCGATCGACATTCGTAAGTATCGAGGTATGATCGGGAGCTTACTTTATTTAACTGCTAGTCGTCCCAATATTATGTTTAATTTGTCTTTGTGCACGATACCAAGCAAATCCAAAAGAATCTCACTTATGTGCCATTAAGTGCATTTTTGGTATCTCAAAGGCACCATTAACATGGGACTTTGGTATTCAAATTTTCATCCTTTGAGCTTATCGGCTACTCGGATGCGAACTTCGCCATATGCAAAATCGATCGAAAAAGCACTAGCGGAACATGTCAATTCCTTGGCAAATCCTTGGTATCATGGTTTAGTAAGAAACAAAACTCTATTTCTCTTTCCACCATTGAAGCCGAGTATATAGCGGCTGGTTGTTGTTGTGCACAAATTCTTTGGATGTCACAAACACTTGTTGATTATGGTATCTCTTCTACTTGCACCTCCATCAAATGTGATAACACTAGCTATCAATCTCACGAAAAATTTGATTTGTCACTCACGTACGAAGCACACTGAGATTAGACACCATTTTCTTCGTGACCATCAACAAAAGGGTGACATTCATCTTGATTTTATTGATACTTCTTATCAATTTGTGGACATCTTCACTAAACCCCTCCCGGAGGATCGGTTTGTATTTCTTTGTCATGATTAGGCATTATTAATCTTGACTCCTAGTTTTTGTTCAGACAGCATACCGACGGAATACCACGGCATACCGTCGGTTTACCGATTTGCCTTCAGAATTACTTTCTGTCAACATTATCGGCCTACCGACGGAACCCAACGCATTCCGTCGGCATTCAGTCTACGGCAATACGGGTACAACAGCACCTTTTTTTTAATTTAAATAGGCCCCACCAAATCACTTTCTCTTACATCACTATCTTTTCAAATCCCATTCATTTATTCTCTCACCCTCACCTTATTAATTACCCCTTTCAACTCCTCCTATCAAATCAAATCAAATTCCTTCAACATTTATTTTCCTCTCTCCTTCAACTTCCTCTCTTCTTTTCAAAACCCCTCATTTATCCCTCTCTTCAACAAACCCCCTCCCCACCCCCTTCTCTATCTCTTTCTCTCCCACCGTTTGGCTCACCTCCTCCATCACTTTAAAAACCTACTTCTTTCTTCTTCCTTCTCCAAACACTTCCTTCTCCTCTTAGCCCATGTTGTCTCCATGGTCCATGCCAAACGGCACGCTCCTCCTCCTTCTTCCAATCCTTTCACGCCGGTGCCCTTACAAAATGGTGCCTACGACCACAAGATCTTCAAATTCGTCTTGATGCGGACGCCTAATTCTAGTATTTTGCAGACCATGCTATTTTCAAAGGGAAGGCAATCAACTAGAATCTCTTCCCCGGTCATCTTTTATTATTCCAGTCCGCAGGCCTTTCAACTCTTCTTCGTCGTCAAGTTCCCGTTTATCCGGCAACTGTTCGCCTCTTCTACTGCAACCTTGTGCCAGACTTGGCCAACAATGCACTTGAGACTCTCGTCAATGATTGCCACATTCGCCTAACCGTCCGTGATATTGCTGAGATTCTCGAGATTCCTAATCGCGGGGACGCTCTACCCACTTTAGCCGGTCTGTACCCTACCGCTGAAGTCTCTTTCGACGAATTTTGTGGCATTATCTGCAAGGGCCTAATCCTCCATTTCTGCCCTCTCCAAGCAGCTGGAGCATTTCTATTACGAGCTGTATCGCATCATTTGCCACACCCTGTATCCCAAGCTCGGCAACTATGATGCCATCACAAACGATGCTCTGGTTTGCATGTACTACCTTTATTCTAAGAAGACTTGGTCCTTTGCTAAGACTCTCTTGAATGCCTTCTCGTCTATTCACTCTGCGGGGAGGCAAGCCCTCAACTACGGCGTATTCATCACTTTGATTCTTGAGGCCAAAGGTGTGGACCTTATTCTTTGCCAATCGGACGGTTTTTTCCTTCCTGGCGGTCTCCGCTTTGCATCTAGACAATCCTCTCGCGCGTCAACTTCTCAGGCCCCTCAACCTACTCCACCTACTGTAGCACCCTTGGTCCTCCTTTCTCTAGCCGATTCATGCCTCTGACCCCGCAACACTTTGATATGCGCATGGCTCAGGCGGACGAGCAGATGCAGACCAATACACGCGGCCTTAGCAACCTTATTCAGAGGCTTCCTTGACCAGGCCTACTTCCTTCAGTGGACTCTTCAGGATTGCAATGTGTTTCTGGATCTCGATCTTCAGGATTACAACTTTCAAAGATCTCGCTTCTCTGACCCTAATGCCTACGGGTTCATGTATCCCGATGGCATTGATGCTTTGGTACTTTTCACGAGACTCCGGGTGATAGTGATGATGATCCAGCCGATCAGTAGCCTTCGGTCTCCTTCTATGTTGGTCCAATAAGAAGTGGTATTCGTATCCTAGTTTGTCTTTTGAGGTCCTGTGGGGACCACTGTCTTTGTTTGGTTTTGTTGAATTATCTTGTGTGGTCCTTCGGGGACGTTTTTGTTGGTTGGTTTCCTCCCGATAGGGAGCGTTATTGATGGTTTAAGTTCTGTAAGCATGTACTCTTCAAATCTTTTATTCAATATATGCATGCTTTGGTTCATACTTACGCTCTCGTCTATACCTTTTCTTTTATATATTCACATTTTTACCATCTTTGATTAAGTGACAAAGGGAGAAAAAACGTATTGAGAGGGGTAGTCTACCAACGGGGGAGCCACTCCCTAAAAGGATGCTATCTTCCTTTTTGTTAATTATCAAAATAGGGGAGATTATTGGCACATTTATTTTGATAACATTAACAGCATGTTCGTGGTTTAGTTTTCTCTATATTTTCAGCAAACAGATACACCTCAAGCTTTCAAATGGCTGCTACAAAGAAATCTGTTTATCCAAGCCACTCAGCAAAACTGAAAAAACCAGCGCATACTCAAAGACTGCTCTTAAAAAATTCAAGTTTTTAGAGTCCGTACAAGGTCTAGGACTTTTTATGTAACGCTTAAGGTGGATGAAAAAACATAAGCCCCTTCTATTTTTTCAGTCAAAAATCAATATCTTAAGAAACAGAATACTGACGGCATACTGCCATGCATCGACGGTATACCGATTTCTTCCTGAGAAAATATTCTGTGAAGAAAACCCATACCGACGGTATACCGCTATGTATCGACGGTATACCGTTTCTGAGCAATAAAATTGTTCTGTAAAGAAAATTGGCATATCGACGGCATACCGATGTGTACCGATGGTATACAGATTTTTTTCTCAGAAAATTTTCTGTGAAGAAAGACGGCATACCGACGGTATATCGTTGCATACCACCGGTATTCTGACCTCCCTATTTCTGATTTTTGAATGGACAGATGTCACATTAAACGCCCCAATGGCTAGATTTATTACCGTTACTATTCAAAATGGCATGCTGACGGAATGCCGCTCTATACTGATGGTATTCCGTCAGCCTTATGTTTGGAGCATTAAATGCCTAGTTCTCTTGGTTCTCTATTTAAGGTGGTTGTGTCTTCTCTTTAAAGACATCTACTTGAGCCTTAAATTTTCCTCAACAACCAAAGATCCTCACCATTACTACTCTACCCAAAGCTTTAATTTTTCATCCAACCGAAAAGTACTAGAGTATTTCAAGAGTTGTAATTTTCGATCTTCAAAGTCTTGTAGAAGATCAAAAGCTCTCTTTTTCTATTGAAGTTGGTGGCCTTCGTAAGAAAACTCGTGTGTAAGAAGTTGGCGAGCTCTTCGGATCCAAACTCGTGTTGAAGTTGATGAGTTCTTCGAATCCAAACTCATGTGTAACTATTTACTCAAATAGTGGATTAAAGCCGAAGAGAGTTCCGGGACTAGAGTGACCCTTAGGAGGATACCAGGATACATCGAGTGTTTGAATCTCTATCTCTTTTACTCTTCATTAAAATAGTAGTAAATTGCTTGGTAATTATTTTATTACCCTATTTACCCCCCTCTAGGGTTCTACACAAGTGTTCCAGAAGTTCATCTACGAATTAATTTGCTAGTTCTTGGGAGAAGATCGATGGAAATGGTCGAATTTTGCTTTGAGCAATGGTTATCTTTATTATCCAGCAAGTTGTCTTTCTTCTTCATCAAGTTGTTGTTTTGTTCTTTCTCGTTGTAGCAATTATGATTGCAAGTTTTTAATTATTTTTTATTTCTAGCAACTTGTGGTTGCTAGCTTTTTGTTTCCAAGAGTTAAAATCTTTACTTTGTTCTAAGTTGTAGTCTGAGTGGAGTTAGTTTGCAGTCTACTTGCATAAGTCCAGGGAGCTACAATAATTTGTACTTTCTCGGTGTTTCACATACGTTTGTAAGATCTTTGTAATTTTACACTAACAATCTCAAAGCAAGATCCGAGCAACAAAGATGAAAAATTGTATAGGTCTCTCGACATAAGTTTTCACAAACTTAAGAAGTTTGATGAAGAACACCACAACATCTGGAAGAGGATATGTCTGAATCTTCAATTCGTCAACGTCGATTATCTGTTGACGGATCCAGAACCCACTCTTCTAGAAACATATGATGCACAAAAGCTATAGACGTCATTATCTTGCAACATAAATGGAGGAAAGTAACAACTTGTGCAAGTTGTTGATTCTCAACTCCATAGATAATTCCATGGTAAAGTCGTACAACAAGAAGGGGTTTGCAAAAGACATCTGGGAGTCTCTTGAGAACAGTACAAAGATCACGAGAAAATGTCAAAAATACTTTTGTTAACAATTTTTTCAAGATGTAGTTTGAAGATAAGAAGACAATACTATCTCAAGTCAAAGAACTAAAAAAAGTTGCAGCAAAAGCTTAAGGATGAAGGTATCCTTCAAGAAGACAATTTTATGGTGGGGGTCATCATCTCCAAGCTCTCTCATGTTTAGAATAAATTCTCAACTGACATGTACCATAAAAAGATAAAGATCCACCTAGAAGATCTTTTGTACTTGATTATATTAAAGAAGCCAGGGGCCAAATAAAAATAGACACTCTGCCCAAAATAATTGCTAAGGCAAACATGGTACAGTCTGGAGATTCCAAGAGGAACATAAGGCTTCCTACAATAACAAGAAGAAGGACTTCAACCATTTGAAAGTAAAATCAACCTGCAACGATGCAGCTTGCTTCAACTATGGCAAGAAGGGTCATTTCAAGAAGGACTACATGTCCAAGCTCAAACCAAAACCAAAAGTGTAAGGTGAGCTAAACTTGGTTACTTAGATTGTGCAGGTTGAATCATCTGGCCTGGACGATGACTGGTGATTAGATACGGGTGCATCTTGCTACGTATATTCAAAGAAGAAGTTTTTCACCAATTACTAACCTACTTTTGAGAAGGTCTCGATAGCAAACAAGTCTCAAGCTGAAGTTCTGGGAATTGATCAGTCAGTGGTGCTGAAACTGACTTCGTGGAAGTTACTTACCTTGGAGAACGTAAAACACGTACTGGTGATTGCCAATAACTTGATCTCAGGATATCTGTTGTGCAATACAGGCTTGAGGATGAACATCAATGCTGGTCAGATGGTGATGTTGTACAAATGAGCATACTTCGGAAAGGCTTCTATATTGAAGGAATGTTTATTTTATATCTTGTAACTTTTTTTTGAAAATGTTAATCAAATGTCTATTTCTGGTTACTCTCTTGAATCGTGGCACAATGGACTATGATATATTCATTATAAAAGAATTAATAAGATGTATAGTCTAAGCCTTATCTCCAAATGTAGGGGTAAAAAGGAAAATATGAAGTCTGTGCGCAGACTAAATTGTAAGGAAACCTTTCATATGAGAAATGAAGTACGAATCTTCTGGAGTTGGTACACTCATATATCTATGACTTCAAGCAATTCTTCACAAAGGTCACGATGAAGTGCTTCATTACTTTCATCGATGACTTCTCGAAATATGCATTCGTCTATCTTCTTATATCAAAAGATGAAGCGTTCAAAAAGTTCAAGGACTTCAAGGCTGAAGTTGAGCATCAAACATGACAATAACTCAAGAGACTCATGAGCAATCAAGACAGAGAGTATAATACCCTTGAATTTACATTTTCTATGAAGAACATAGAATTGTCAATGAGATGACTGCTATGTATTCTCTCCAATCTAATGGAATAGCAAAAGTAAGAACAAGATATTAACATTGATGATTAACTCTTTTGTCAAATACGGGTTTTCTGAATTGCTTATGGGGAGAAGTTGTGCTTACACTATTTACTCTCAATAGAGTACGCAACATCTAACGTTACTCCTAATTAACTCTGGTTCAAGGTCAGACCCAATTTGAATATCATTCGGGGGGGTATTTGGCATATATAAAGCTTCCCAACATCAAGATTAGAAGATATGAACAAGGACTAGGATTTCTATATTCCTAGGTTATGCTAAAAAGAGTGATCCTCGGTGGTTCCTTGATATTGAATCAAAACATATTATTGAATCTCGCGATACAGAATTCTTTGAGGACAAGTTTGCAAAATAAATATTGTTCTTGCGAATATTCTGGAGAACAATGTAAGTATCGAGGAGGCTAGTACTTTTGATGAATTGTGTTCAAAGAGGAGATTGTCGTTGAAGAGCAAGGTTTGAAACATAACTCGCAGAGTGATATCAAAGCAATTAAGGAGGCCGAATGACTTCGGAGAGGACTTTGTCACCAATCCTGTGGAAACATATCTGCTTACCTATGATGAGGCGATGAAAACCAAAGATACTACTTTTTAGAATGAGGCAATCAATGATGAGATTGAATAACATCTAATAACACTTGGGTATTGGTTTATCTGCCTGAAAGAGCAAAATATATCGGAAGCAAATGGATCTTCAATAAGAAGATGAAGGCCGACGGAACTATTGATAAGTTCAATGCTAGGCTAGTAGCTAAAGGGTCTTCCTAAAAATAGGGGATCGATTATTTTGACACATGGTCCAGTTGTGCGGATAACAACTATCAGGATATTGATTGCTCTAGATGCAATTCACAAGTTGATGATTCATCAAATTGATGTCAAAATGGCATTCCTAGAGGAGATCTGACCAAAGAGACTTAAATGAAGCAGCCAGAAGATTTTATCATCAAGGGTCTTGAAGACAAGGTGTGCAAATTGATAAAATCTTTGTATATTCTAAAGCAAGCTCCCAAGAAGTGGCATAAGAAGTTTGATAAAATTATCATATCAAATAGTTACAAGGTCAACGAGACTGTTAAATATGTATACACCAAGTTCACTGATGGTAAAGGAATTGTGTGTCTCTATGTAGATGATATGCTAATTATGGGTACAAACTTAGAATGCGTCACAGAGACAAAGAAGTTTCGTGCTTCAAAGTTCAGTATCAAGGACATGGGAGACGTTGATATTATCTTAGGGATAAAGAGCATCCGGATGGAAGCTGGGCTTAGTTTATCATACGCTCAATACGTAGAAAAAATGCTCATACGCTATGGATAACAGAATCTTCCAGGAATTGATACTCCGTATATGTGTGACAAGAAGTTAAAGCCAAATTCAGGAGAAAGTGTCAGGTAGTTGGAGTACTCAAGCATTATTAGAAGCTTAATGTATGCTACAAGTGCCACCAAACCTGACATCGCTTTTGCCGTAGGGATGCTGAGTCGTTTCATGAGCAATCCAGGTATGGAACACTAGAAAGATGTAAAGAGAGTTATGAGATATCTCATGAGGACTCAGAAATTTGCATTACACTACAACGATCAACTAGTTGTAGTAGAATGTTTTAGTAATGCTAGTTGGTGGCTACTAAGGAAGAGAAAAAAAATGCTTTATGGTGGTCAAATTTGATCCCTAAGCTACCTACTAAAGAATTTTCACAAAGAAAAAATGTGATTCTTACGATTATCAAATTTGCAAACAAATTGAGTTTATTTAGTTTCTTAATAGAAGTAGTTTTAGAAAATAAAAGAAATATTTATAAATTAATTTCAAATTAATTCTAACATAAATGCTTATTAGCTAATTGAACTAATAAATTAAAAAGGTTAAGAATTTGAAATCATACACATGAAAAAAATTAGGAATTAGAAATTTTGGTTCAGGGAATTACATTTATGTTATCGATATAGGTTGTTACAATCATAAATCCATATGATTTCTTGACAAAAATACAAAGGAATATTTTATTATTTATATATCCTTGGCCGATCAAATACTCAATTAGGTGGTTATATCACATCCGACCATATTGTTTTAATCCATAAAGTGAACACCTAAACCTGATTAAGAGCATATTTCGGGGTTTAGAACTATTTGCATTATTCGGACAAAGGCCTTCAAGGACCTTTGTATATATCTAGAAATCAATTCCTCATAAAGATATGTTGTAACCACATATATTAGCAGTATGTTCAATTTTTCAAAAACTACCAAACTAACAAGGTAGTAAAACATAACGACGTCCATTTCTCATCATAATCAATCCTAGTAAGCTGAGAGATGACTTGTTCCACGAGGTGTGCTTTATAATTTTCTATTTATTTATCCTTATTACACTTTCTTATGAAGACCCACTTGCATCCGATAGGTTTTACATTAGGTGATGTTGAAACTACATGTCCAAACACTTTTTTCTTCTCTAAGGAATCTTACTCGACCTAAATTGCTTCTTTCCAGTTTGACCAATCATTTCTACATTGATATTCTTCAATAAAACACAATTTAATATTCACCCATTATAATGTTAGTTACCACTGAATATGCAAAATACCATCAATCATTATCTCATTCCTCTTCCACAACTAGCTAGTCTAAGCTAGCATATAGACAAAGATTTTTTTTCGATTCTCGGATATGGGATTTTGTGCACTCGTCTCTTCCATGATGATTCATAATAGGAATAATCTCCTTAGTTGAATAGTTTGCGATAGCGACATGATTCGAGGGGTACCAAGCTCCTTCTCTTTTGAAAAGGAATATTTGTACGGAATGGTTTGCAACACTCCATCCCGCGGAGATATGATTGTCTACCTTCGGTATACCGTGTCACACTTTGGGTGTGGCATGCTATCCTTCAAGGATAGCCCCTTGTCATCCTTCAGGGGCGACATTTCCTTCAAGAAATTTTTTATGTTCGAGTGTGACTTCTATCCTTACAGGCTCATTTTCGACAAGGGTATATGATCTTATCACTTCCGCTAGACCATAGAACACGTCTTGGGTATTTTACGCTACCATAAAAAGTTCTAAGATCCTCCATACTTTATTATCACACTAAGTTATGCAGGGATTCAGATAAAACGGAGTGGTCATTGACCATGTCAATTCAAATCATTCTTCAGAAAAGTTGGCGCTCTTATCTCACCCTAACAGTGGGAAGACTATCCCATCAAAGTAAAAATCTATAAATTTATGGTAAGGAGGTCGTCTATCGAGGGCTCTAAATAGAGAATAATTGATGGCATGTTATAAATGACATAATTTTTTATATTTCTTTAAAGGTCCATTTTGGTACATTTTTGGCTACGCAACTGGCACATAGGTTGCACACCTAAAGATAATAAATATGAAATGTCAGGTTCTTACCCAGTAACTAACTGTAAAGTCGAATAGGTTTCGGCGGCAATGGGCCTTAGGTGACCAACATATGTTTACATTTAATATTGTTTATCCCCACACAGAAATAAAAAGTTTTGTGCGCATTAACAAAGTTCTATCGATCGACTGGATATGCTTAATAAATGCTTCTGCGAGATCCTTTTAGGTGTGAACATAAGGAACTAGATGTCCAACTTCAATCCCAAAGGACATACAGTAGTCATCAAATGTCTTTTACGTGAATTCCCCTGCATTATAAAGTCTTATGGACTTTATCTGATAATCTGGATGGTGAGCCCACAACTTGATTAACTGCGATAAAGGTTTTACAAATATAGCATTTCGTGTGGACAACAAGGATACATATGACCAAAGAGTCAATGTATCAATCAATATCATGAAATATTTAAAGTATGTATGATGGTTGGATCGGTCCATATAAGATATCCCCTTGAATCCGTTGTAGAAAAGATGGAGGGTTAAAGTATATCTTTGTGGAGACGATCTTAGATTCAATTTTCCCAAAGAGTATGCTTGGCAAAGCATATTGAAATACCCGAGATCCTTACTACTGGTAAGGTGATGCCCGTGTATAGATTTAAGAATATGATGCATCAAGTCTCGATCCAGGTGACTCAGACGGTCATGCAAAAGCATAAGCGTGCTCATTTGGCCTAAGAATGGTCACATGATGGACCTCTATCGCTTAAATGGTTATTGAGTACAACCCATTGAGGAGGAGAAATCTTTTCTAAGATATGCTTCTTCCTGTATGCATTCAAAGTTATGCAAAGATACTCCACTCCATTTTTAGTGGTCTTAGCATAATGACTGCATTGTTGGATATCCTTAAAACTCAACAACGCTCATCCGGAATGGGAAGAATATAAGGAGACTTCAATTATTTAGTACCATTAGACAACATATGAAATAAGTAATTATGCAACTATCTATCAGGTTTTATAGACCTGATAGGGTTGTCATAGTATTTTCCTTAGGGACGAAATTAGAAAATTATTTATATATATTCACGGGGAATAGTGTGCATAATTGCATTTTAGTAGACATCTAACTTTTTCACTTGTCATATTTGGACAAAATTAATTGAATTTGGTCACATGTATGCAAAAAATAATAAAAATTTAATAATTCGGACAAAGACTTCATTGAAAATAATATCCAAATAAAAATGAAATTATAATTCATCATTTAGTAATCCTGACAGTATCCAAACATGAGGCACATAAGGTCATCTATGTCCATTTATCCTTCCATCTGCTAATGGTAGTCTCCAACTTCAAAAGTAGTGTCCAATGGATCTATATTTAATTTAGACCACATTGGTCTCTATCTAATGTAGTCATGAACGATACTCCTTTAATATGTGAGTAGGGGAACGATAGGTATGAGACTAATGGTTTGTCCCACCATAATGATAGAACATATTGGAATTAGCATAAGTAGAAGCATGATCATTCTTATTCTTCTTGAAGTTGGCAATCATGAAAGCTAACTGGGCATATTTGTTGTCATGGTTTCCTCTTTGGCAACCCTAATTTCTCTTCCCTTTTACATGGTTGGGTTTTCTCGTCCTGTCGTGGCTCATATTTCGACTTTGTCAGTTTTGATGTCTGGAATACACTATGTTGGCTACAAGAAATGGTATGGCATCCGCGCCAATAGAATGGGCATGACGGTTCTTCATCAGGAGTTCATTGTTCTTTTATTGAGAATAATGAGAGTAATCATCTACAAACACTTGGTAAATTTTCTCTCTCTATACTACTACATAGGAGCATGCTAGAGGAGTGGAAAGTTGATTAGGTCCTCCGAAATATATTACGCCGTCAAGTCCTTGCAAAACTAAAAGAAGGATAAGATGTGATATACTTTTGATTTGTACTCATTCACGGATTTAGAATCCTGAAAGCATAGGTTTTCCAGTCGCCTTGTTTCTGGTAGGTAGATGAGACACTGATGGTCAAAATCCTCTTCAAGATCCAGATAGAGAGCTCTCGGTTTCTCTTCGGCGAGGTACTCCATCTGCAATGCGTTAGGCATATGCTTGTGGATAAAGATCATGGTAGTTTCCTTGTTAGCTTCATCTTTTTATTCATAGGCTCGATATGGTTCTCTTAAGTTCTTGCAGTGAGGTGACGATTGACATCATGGACCCACATTAAGTAGTTTCTTCCGAAAACTTTTAGTACGATTAAATCAATCTTGTTCAGGTTCGACATCATATTGTTCGAGAATGATCTCGCGATCGTGAAACTTTGCACGGTAGAGCTACGTGTTGATAACGTGTTGTAGTCTAAAGGACTAAGAGATTCTTCAGTAACTCTATTAGAAGGAAAAAAAAAAAAAAAAAAAAAAAAAAGAGAAAGAGAAAAATCTTTGATTGTATTCTTTACGTAACCCTACGAAGCATTTTTTTTCTTTTCAATATATTCACAAGCCTTTAGGATATTACAAGGAGATTGGTTGAAATCTTTAAGAGATAAGGATATCTTTATTTAGTTATAATTATCGCAATCACCTAGTTAGACAAAAACTAACTACAACAATTAGCATAATTTAGGATAGAAAGTGAGTATACCTTTGAATAAAATAATAGGACGTTATATATAGGCTTTCTTTTTATGCTCCCAAAGTAGGTTTTATGATCAAGAAGTAATCTCCTCAAAATATATTTTTTATCTTATCCTTAAGGTTAAAAAAATTCAAAAAAGCTAAGTTTACAACCCATTTACAACCACCAACATGGCGGTAAACAATTGGTCCCCCCCCCCCCCCCCCCCCCCCCCCCCCCCCCCCACAACACACACACGGAGTGAGATGAGCCAATTGGCAACCACTACGTAGGCAGTTGTAAGTGGGTTGTAACTCATTTGGTTGTAATCCTAGCATTGCACAAAGAAATTAGATTCAATGGATGGGGTATTAGATTAGGTAGGGATAATGAGAACTCCCATAATCTTTTATAAATATTTAATTATTGTCATAATTTACATATCAAAAGATTCGTGTTTCAGCCTAAGTTGTTTAATAAGGAAAGTTAGTTGGCTCTGACATGAGCCTCTAAGCTTGGGCCTCAACATATATATATGCTATAATAGAACTAATTCGATCGGACATAAGGACCTTTTTTTTTCTTTTTCTATTGGTTAAATTTTTTTTCTACCATTATGTAATAGAAATAATATTTCTTTATTTGTTTGATTACAAGAAATTAAAAAACTATTTGAGAAGGGGGGGGGGACCTGCTAGAAAATTGGAGGAAATATGGGAAAGTTTAAGAGAAGTTAAGGCTACGACTGTAAGTTTGAAAAACATTACAAAATGAGGAAGGAAATAAACTCACTGTTTTCTTCTTTTTTTCCTTATTTATTATTGATTATAACCATATTTGTGGATCTTGTTGGGCCAAGTCTTGGATAGGCTGAGCTTGGCCCATTTTCTAATAATGGGGCTAAGGGCTGATATAATCCTATGATTTCTTGCATGCAAAAGTTGATGAGTTTTCTATAATATCAAATCACAATCACATAAATAATGATTCCCTAAGTAGAGCATTGATGATCTTCAATTCAACCATTTCGTATTCGAAAGAAGAAGAAAATGTCCACCTACAGTCTTGATCCACAACACAGTAGACAAACTTGTTTAAAGTGATGAGTTCACAATCGAAACTTCTTGAAGTATTTCCCAAGTACACACTTAGGATATAATTAGTGGATCTAGGTTAGATGGTATTAGTTTATGCAACTAAAGTATGAAATATTCTAGATCCCGTTTGGTTTACTGTGATGTAATCTCGTAATCGCAATGTAATCAAATGAAGAAAAAAAAATTCACTTCATTACATTATGATTACAATTAAATTACAGTGTACCAAATGAGACCTAAGTGTACTTAGCAAGTAGCTTTTATGTTACCACTCAAATTCTGCTTCCATGAAACATAGTAGTGGATTGTGTAAAAAAAATTGATAAATAAGGCTTGGCAGAGGATAGATATGGTCCGACACACACCCTTCCTCTCTATATTTGGATTCTCTCAGAAAATAAAACTTTTAGGAAGAATTTAATTTTTGTTATACAAAAAAAATCCTAACCACATTACTTCTTGACTAGAAATTTCTTAGAGAAGATAATTCAAATTGAAATCAGTATCAATATTTTAAAAACCGGACCGAAGCCGATCAGGACATTGGGTTGGATCAAACCGGTCCAACGATGGATTAATCCGTGTTGAAACAATTATATAGATTTACAATCTTAATATATTGCATAGTACAATTAGTAATTTTGCTTAGAAATTTTGCATTTTATCATAGTAGAATTAGTCTAAAATCAAATATATTAACTTTGATTGTATGTAAAGTTCAAAAAAAAAAAAAAAATCTGGGTCAAATCTGCTCAATATCTATCAAATGGTTCGGTGGTATGACGGTCTGGGTGGATCGGATTGACTGAACTTTTAGAAAAATATATAAAACTACTGGTTCAAGAATTGACCAGTTTAATAAATAAGCTGGTCCGATCCGATTTTTAACACTGATCAATTAGAACTGTCAAAACGGGCCAGGCCCGTTGGGTCGGCCCGCCCCGCTAATAAAAAAGGTGGGTTGGGCTATACATATAGAGGCCCGTTTCGCAGCGGGCCTCGGTGGGTTGGCCCGTGCGGGCTGCGGGCTTGGGCGGGGCGGGCTAGCCCGCGGATGCTGCTGTTGTGTAAAATACTAAAATGTAAATGTGTAATAAGTATATTAAGTAATACTTATATGATATAAATATATATAAAATGAAGGCTGATTGCTGAAGCAGTGAAGCCACTACTATTTCACTTTCAGTATTTCTAACCAGCCGGCCCTAACCCTAATCTAATTCATTCCTATTTCTCTCCGCTCGTCCTCCTTCCTGAGTCTCCTCTCTCCTGAGTCCCGAGCGACTCCCCGTCCCGACCCCGAAGGCCGACTCCCCGAGTCCGACTCCCCGAGTCTGACTCCCCGTCCCGACCCGAGCGAGCATCCCGACCCCCGTCCGACTCGAGCGAGCATCCCGACTCCCCGAGTCCCGACTCCCGACCCCGAAGGCCGAAACCGAAAGGCCTGCAAGTGGAGATTGACAGCACCACAAGTTTAGGCATTGACATGTGAAATTTTGATCCTGCCAAGTTCCAATGTCATGTGAAATTTTGATTCTGGCATTGACAACACCACAGGTTTAGGCGTTTAGCTGCAAATGTGTGGCAAATGGTGAAATGGAGCCATTCTTAATTTTTGTTTTTGTGATGGCATTGGTGAAGCGGGCTGGCCCGCCTGGCCCGCGGACCGCCGCGGATTGGGCTGGGCTGGGATTTTCAGGCCCATTCAAATGGTGGGTTGGTCCGTCCCGCCCCGCTAGATAGTGGGTTATGATGAGTTACGGGCCGGCCCTCTCCGCCGGCCCGTCCTGACAGCTCTAATCAGGATGCTCAACTAAAGGATGAGGACATAGACTATGTTTTCATTAAAGGGGAGTGAAAACGTAATTAATTATTAAAAGTCTGGTATCCTACATGTATAGTGAAAACGCCATTGTAACAGAAGCTTTAATTAAGAAGATTACTAACTATAGCTATTGATTGTAGTGGTCGGTAGTAGACAAGGATTGATGGGAACAACATCTTTAACATTAACAAATATATGTAATCCATGTTCCTACCAAGACGTCTCACCTAAAAGTAACAAATGCCCATTACAAAAAAGCTTCATCTACTGCCTATCAAACATCATCAATATGGACATTGCTGGTGAAGAAGATCTACGACCAAGACTTTCTAAAGGGAGAAAATATCATATGTATAAAATATAAAAATAAATACACAATCCTTCCTATGTTTCATGGTTACTATAAAAACTATTCATATTTTAAAAATAATTATATAGATTACCTCTCAGCTTTATATTTTATTTTTTTAAATATAACTCTCTGTAGAAAATAAACATATAGTAATGGTCCGTGTACTTAGTTTCAAAATAGGAATGGATTGTGTAATTAAGTGTAAAACATAGAGTAGTTAATATAAATTGTCTTTCTTCTTTTTATATTTTTTTTATTTTATTTTTTATTTTTTATTCATGTGAGTCAGTCTACATCTAGCACATCCTAGTCTACTTAAGCACATCCGAGTTCGAATTTCTAATTCTTTGTATATAAGCATGCTACTAATATTAGTAGCTAGTAGTAGTAGTGCAAACTAAGCGAAAACGAGATCTTGAGAGTTCGTCGAGCTAATTAATTGTAATCGGAGACCGCATTAGTTATACTTTCCCGGATCTGGAACGTTAGACCAAAAGATCATGACGCATTTCTGATTACAATAGTAATAGTGCCATAAGTGGGCTTTGACTCATTCGATCACTTCCAATCATTTTGTTAATTAGCATGCACTTGGGATGTTATAGTTTATAGATGCTTTGAAACCACAATGGTGGTTCGTAAAGTCCTTTTGCTCAGGTGGCAAAGGTTGAAGAGATCTGAATCCAAAGACATTTAGAGACGTACATAGCAAAATACTTCAAACATCGACCACCGAATTCTCCACAGATAACCAATTACTATGATCCCGCTATACAAATAACTAAGACATTATTAACAACATATATATGGTGGCTTTGCCATCTGGACAAATCCATCTCTATTGCAAATGGAAAACGTCGTCTTTTTTCTAGACTGCTACCTTACAACCTCTCTAAAAGAAAGTATAAAATAATGAGATTGTTCAACATTCCAACACCTTACAAAAGTGCACTCACCAAATAATGGTTGTCCTGCACCATACGACGGCGAAGAACTCTCTGATGAAGTATAGATGGATTCCCATTAGAAAACATTTTCCTCCCTCGAAGTGTAAACCCTATGGTTATCTCGTAGAATTTGGTGGAGCTCCTTCAAACTTAAAAAGCATACAATGAATCTTCCCTTAGCCTCCCTCCTTTAAATAGAATAACAAATCCTAATTTACGATTTAGAAATTCCTAAATTAGCCCCTTAAAACAACCAACACATTTGGATAAATTAAAACCATTAACAACAACCCAAATATTTTGAACCCGTGTTCGATCGAAATTTCGTCGGAATCAGGTCCTTACGCACTTGCTGCGGGAAAACCCAAAATCTCGATAGAATTTCAGTCACTGGCCATAAGCCAGTTTTGATCCCATCTTGCGTTCGATCGATCGTCATCTTCGCGTGCAATCCGCCACCGCACCTCGACGCTCCAGACCTATTCTTCGACCTCTCATCAATTGGATACCCAACAAACTCTCCCTCCAGTCTGATGAGTGGGTGGGCCACCATGGCTCTCAATCAGACTCCATGATTTTTACCCCGGGACAGAGTTCCTGCTCCTTCCATCCTCCACCCCGAATCTGCTGAATTGTTCCACGTGCGATGTCGTCTCCAGTTGCTCGAACACCATGTAGACATTTACTTTCATATGAAGAATCTTTTGAATCATTGGGGTCTACTAGTGATCAATAACTTAACCAAGATGAAGGTTCCTAACATCATTCTCACCGTGATTCTCGGTTTTCTACCTCCTTCTGTTTTCCAGCGAAATGAGCTATGTAGAAGCATGGGAAGTACGCAGAACCATGCGCTCCAAACAAACACGCACGTGGGCGCATCCCTATAAGAAGAAGACCATGCGCTGCAAACATCATGCGCCAGGCATCTCATGCGCATAACAAAACTAGCACATCCAGACATAGAGATCATGTGCCTAAAATTACTACATAGTATTAAAAACGCATGAGAGGATTTATTTTCATTGATATTCACGATTACATACAATGAAAGTATATTACATAAATGATTTTCATTGATATACATGATTACATGGATAATACACTACAAAATTGGGCATGCCTTAATTATAGATATGAGCAGGACTCATCTCGACCATATGGATGAGCTGCTGGTAGCATGCGCAGTTCATCAGCCATGTGAATGAGGCGCTGGTCGAATGGGGTTCAGATTGGCAATCAATCCAATCCCGGTAATCAACATCTTGGCTCCGATGGCACTCGATGTGGTCTCGGGGTATAATACAGCTAGTGTGATGCACGAGCAGGGACTGCTCCGTCCATAGTCAGCCAAGTGCATCTCAGTCTTTTGACAAGTTCCTTCATCAAGATGGTCGCTTCTTTGAACAAAAAGGTCTATAATCTTAGTCCATGGTGCTCGACTCGCCAATGAGGAGGCTCACGACCATCGAAACTAGGGCTGTCTCGAACATGAAGTATGGGGACGAACGAAAAGTTTTTCTTCCAAAAACATCCCTATTTATAGGCCAAAGCGTGGTCAAACACATGCGCCAAGTGGCAAAGAGTCAAAAACTCAAAAATTAATGCGATGAACCTCACATTAATGGCAATGAATCTGCCACCTCAATTTTGACTAAGTCTGATCAAAAGTCATTATTTCGATTCTGTGCCATATGCAGCAGCAGCGCTTCAGAAATTTGAGCAAAACCATGTGCCTCCTCAAAAATCGGTAAACAAGGTATGCTAAGGACACTCAGCTAAATTATGCGCCAAATAGACCATGCGCCTCTCCAAATTAGCTCATCAACATTTAATACAACACTGACAAACGTGTCACATGTCAGCTGTCACTCAAATATGGTGCAGCATGAGCCTCTAAAGATGTACAGATGATGGCTAGACAACAGTCCAAGCATCACCATTCCTGACTCCTTGAGGCCACTTCAGATAAAGACAAAGATGCTTTGAAGTTTGAACTGACAGCCAACGTCAGCACATACGTCGGCGTTATCATTACTCATTTGACGGTTACAGTTGTGCCATGCCACGTGGCTTAAACCTTACTGTCTATTGTGTGTGCCTCTAAAGCCATACACCCATACTTGCCATGCGCCCTAGAGGCCATGCGCAAAGTTCCCTCATATACTGAATCCTGCCAGCGCATCAGACCTATTATGTTTCAACAGATTGAGATCTTTGAGTAATGTACATGTGCCACGTGTCATAGGCTGGATCATGCCTATGAATGGGTGCCAACCATCCAAGATCTCAGCAACAGATAAATTCCAACAACTGTCACGTGTCAGCTCACCCGCAGCCCAACAGTGTAGTTACAACAGATTCAGTTCAAATTTCATGCGTGCAACGCTCTGTACGGCAAACCCATGTGCGCATGGATATAATTTTATAGAATTGCTATAAATAGAAGGAGCCTTC
This sequence comes from Iris pallida, assembly GCA_029216955.1. NCBI lineage: Eukaryota > Viridiplantae > Streptophyta > Magnoliopsida > Asparagales > Iridaceae > Iris > Iris pallida. The sequence continues at coordinate 1,284,093 of JANAVB010036819.1, forward strand.
CTTCAATTCAGTCCCCCGAATTATCCATACAGTGACATCTAGAGAGTCAGAGCAATTTTTGCTCGTCGTCAGATCGTCAACGGAGTAAAGGAACCACTACAGTGTTTGATCTCCACCGTCACACTTTCCAGAATAAAAAATATTGTACTTAGAGTTCCTGTTTAGGATTTCTTTGTACTCTTTTTTCGTTTGTAATACAAAAGTTCATATAATTTTTTGTTCATGGCAAACATGCTCATGTTCTAAATAATTTTTTTACTTTTGATTATGCCAGACAAGCAACCGGTGCGGATCAAGCTCCCGAACCTGTCTACTTCACTATACAAAACATCAATATAGCGACCGAGATTTTCGTCTAAACACAAATAGCGCCAGAAAGCTGATGAAAAAACTTTATCTTCGGACTGACTATTGCTAATCAAAATATTCCTTCCTTATTTGATATTGTGTCATTCCTTCCTTATAGATGTTGTGATTGAGTATTGATTATCATATTATATTATCATCTTGTCTTCCTGGAGTTGAGATATCATTAACAGTTTATATATATTATGTGAGATGGTTAGATAATATTTTGACCTAGACAGCATTCTATCGCGATGCTTGGAGTAGGCTGGATGTACCCACGTACTCGTGTCGATCATGGTGCGGGTATGACATTTCAATACTGCCTATATCTCGTGTTGAAAGTTATCTTCATCTTCCATTCTATCCTTCACTGATGGTACCCAAACCTGAGATCAATTTTAGAG
>JANAVB010036819.1:1284857-1404857 GCA_029216955.1 Iris pallida
CCCCGCTCTCTGCCGTGGCTCTACATGTGGTGGGACCACGGAACGTCCCTCAGAACGCTCCATGCTCTGGCGGAAGTAGGGTATTCTGCTCCTGAGGGTTGTTAGGAACCCCTGAATCAGTGTGAGCAGCTGGTTTCCGTCGAGTGTGACGGAAGCCTGGGTGGGTATAGTGATAGGGGGTGGTGGAAGTATCGGGGCCTGTTGGGCCTGTGATGTGGAAGGTGGTATCTGGGTCTGTGGATCTGTGGAGTGTGGGGAAAGTGGTGGGTGAAGTGTATCAGTCAACTGGTCAGACTGGATATGGAGGGCCCATTCTCGGGGGTAACATACTGGGATGAACGAGTAAGCACCATCTAAATTACACATAAAAGACTTATAAGGACTTATTTAAAGTAAATAATCATATGCAAGGAAATCTAATTATAATAGAAAACATGTGATGTATTTCCTATGTTGCAATCCTAGCATTCCTCTAAGTGTCTAAGCGTCTTTCCTAATGTTGTCTAATTACCTTAAGTTCCTAATTGCAGGCATGCTTGGTACAATAACGTAACCAAACAGTTTAGTCAGAACCTGCATGGGCCACCACTAAAAACATGTCACGACCCGCTACCCAAATTGTTGGGCCAGGCCGAGTCATGCCCAGCCTACGTTGAGATAAAACGTAGTAAGCTGTTCTAAAGACAACAGGATAAGACTAAATGTGCTAACAGTTCTATAAGTGAAGAAGAATCATAAATGCTCCAAACACAAAAGTCGTCGTATATAGTAAATGTCCAAGTACAAGTGAACTGAAAAGTAAAACTGGATACATGTCCACTTACAAAAGATATAGTCTAATACATGTCTATTCTCAAAAAGTCTAAGTAAACAAAAGACAACTAGGCGAGGTTCCCCGCAGGAACATCCTCGTAAAGCAGAGCCGGGTCCTCGGCAGTAATCCCATAATATGTGTCGCAGAGTAACTCCTCCTCAGTAAGGACACCTACAACGTTATCTTGTCAGGACGGGAGCAAGTACTAAATCTAACAAACTAGCATATGAGACATGAAAATGAACATGAGAGGAATAACTGGAAAGCATGGCATCACATAGTCTATCATGGCAAGGACACATATGTCATAGAGACAGATGTATATGTAATGTTTAAAACTGTAGTAGGTACGTGATCAGTCAATAGATGTACAATGTGCTGGGGCACATAATGAAATGTACATACGTACAAGTGTAAAGGCGGTAGATGTACATACGCACAAATACAGCTTTGAGATAAAGGCCTACGGTGCAGTAACATATAAAATGAAACTTTGCTCGGTACTGTAAAGGGGGATATGATCACGTACACTACTATCAGTTTCCCCATAACCCATGTTCTATCATGTGAGAGATACATAAAAACTGTTCTAAGCATGGTAGTAACTGGAAGTACAACATGTAGAGATTCTAACTTACTACCCCAAGGATCAGCAATCAACATGGTGGGATTTGCAGTTCATTTATGTGACAATATGTAAAGTTCGTAGAAAGTACTTGTCTTAGCCAAGCAAAGTAAAACAAGCTGCGATAAAAGTGCTATGGATGTCCGGTAACTCATCACTGTAGAAATAAATACAATAAGTTAGCTTTTACACTAAGCTAAAATACTAGGACACTAATTGGTGCGACACGACTTGTGACTGGGCACCTAGCCAAAATGATAACTTTGGCATAGGAGACCAATATGGGGTAACACACTACTTTAACTAACTTTGTAGGGTCTTTACACTAGTGAGGGGTGGGGTTCAACACGGCTAAAACTCAAAATAACACAAAAAGCTACAAGTCATAATTAATCAATAAATAAATCAAAAGACCATTGTGTTCTAACAATTTTAGAGATAGACAAAATGCCTAGTTTTACTCAAAGTAAAGTACCAAAGTGATCCTTGTTAATCATAGAAATTTATTATAATTTTTCTGGAATTTATTAACCAGTACAAAAATTTAATAAAAATCAGGTTTCCTAAGTATACAGAAAATGAGTTTTGGTTTCATATGCCAAACTAGTGGCAAAACAGTAAATTAAATACTACAAAAATTATACTAAATTAGCTAAGGTAACATAGTATCTAAAAACTATTTTTCTATAATTTTAGCAGTATTTAAGTATTTTTAGAAAATCAAAAACAGCATTACACACAATAATTAATTATCTGCGTATTTTGTCCATGTATATAATTTGAACCAAAGTTCAAATACAGGATCCAAGGCCATGAATCAAGTCCAATATGACTTGTACAGGTCTTGAATGTGTGAAAACATATTTGGGTCCAAATACCCATGCTAGGCTTGGACACCAAATGGTTGCAGTAATTTAAATACACTAAAAATATAATTTAGTAAAAGTGCAAAAATAATATTAATATTTTTTATAAGATACAAAATAAATATATACATACATATGCTGAAAGTACATATATCTATGTATAAGGAAAATACTTAATTTATAAAGTATATATATATATATATATATATATATATATATATATATATATATATATATATATATATATATATATATATATATACAAATATATATATATAAAAAATATATATATATAATATAAGAAATATATATATATATATATATAAGAAAACTCTTAATTAAAAAAGTGTACATATATAATATATATACACATAAAAGTATATACATATTACAAACATATATATATGAAATTTACTAACTATAAAATATATATACATATATATAATATACTGTCAAAAAAATATAGTATATACATATATATATACTAATATATATAGATATATATATATATATATATATATATATATATATATATATATATATATATATATATATATATATATATATATATATATATATACATATATATATAAATATATATATAAAACAAAAAAGAAAAAAAAGAAAAAGAAAAGAAAGGAAACAGGAAAAAGAAAAAGAAAGGAAACAGAAGGGGGGGCTCGAACCTAAGCCAGCGGGGGGGTTTTAATCGGGTCGGGCTGGCCAGGGGGTCAGCCCGCTGGGTTTGTTAGAGTTAGGGTTTAGTTTGTTTTATTTCGTTTAGGCTAGATTAATAATAATAAAAAAATAAATAACTGTCTTGTGTCCTGACAGTTAGGGACACAGGTATCAACGTGTCTGGGCTAGCACGACACGCACGGTTCGATTCTCACGTGTCCAGTTCCACGCTTATGTTCGCCAAGACACGGCGAACAACATGGACACAACACGAGACACGCACGACTCGTAAGGACACTGCTACTCACGTGTCCAGTCGATCGGGGGGCTCTCGAAGGGGCTGGACGGCGGCGGAGACGTTGGCATCGCGGCGCTCCGGTGGCGCTGGGCCGGCTTGGTGCGGCGCGTCGAATGGCGGCGGTGGATGTGGGTATTAGTCGCTGTGGGGGTGGCGGAGGAGATCGCCGGAGTTAGGGTTTAGGTTTAGCTCGTCGGGGAAGAAAATGGGACTGTGGTGGTCGTGGTGAGAAATTAGGGTTAGGGTTTAGTTCAGGGGAGAGTGGGAAAGTTTTATAGGGTTTTTGGGCGGTTGGGCAGCCGAAAATGGCGGGGTCAGGGCGGCGTGGCGGCGGGTAGTCGTCGGTCGGGTCAACGAGAGTGGGTGAGGAGAGAGAGTGTCTGGTCGGGGGGGTTTGGTAGTTTAGCAGTTAGGTCTCCATAGAATTAGGATTTACACAAATGCATTATTAGTGAGCAATTGCAAAACAATATTTGTATTTCTTAATTAAAAACAATTCTTTAATTACAAACTGATATAAAAACATTTCAAAAATTTGCAAAATGATATTAAAAATATTTTTAAAATTACAGATCAATATTTTTCTACTTAAAACTCATTTAAAAATTATAGAAAAATTCCTAAAAATCCTAATAATTATTTTAAGGCTAAAATTAACATTAAAAATTAATTAACACTAATTTAACTAAAATTGAAAAACAGGGGCTGACAAGAAACCTTTCCTTGTAAAAGAAGGTGCCCAAATGGGTGGCCTAGTTCAATACTTCTCTCATGATACATTTTGATACACAAAATACATTCTGAAACCTTGCCAGTCAAAACATACGACATCAAAGTCATCAAAGCTTTCTCCAATTAGAATTGTGTCAGCTAATAAGTGAAATTAACTGGTTTTAGTGCCAAATTCTTAATCAAGTTAACTAGAGCACCATGCAAGTTATCCTAGATTATAAAGAGTTTGCTATAGGGAATTGCATTCATGACAAATTACCTAAGCAACAACGGCAAATTACCATGCAAGTTATCCTAGATTATAAAGACACCCAAGAAACATTTGTAATTTTTTCACTCATTTTTTTTGGGATTTCCCTTAGGAACTAAGCCCGAAGGGAGTTAGCTACTAAGATTCAGACTCGGACGAAGGACGCAAAGTGTTATTTTGATGCCGCACTTCGCACTACGCATTGCGCACGAAATAGAACTTTTGTGCGTCATTGCACTCGTTCCTGCATGGACGACACGCATAAATTTGGTCATGTTAGCTAGATTTCCGCAAGGAGAGTCCTCATGCGAAATTGTGCAATACAGCTATTTGAGTGGATTATCTGTTGTAATTGTCTCTTATCCTCAAAAATTTAATGATTAGTAACTATCCCTTATTCGTAGAAATTATCTCCGGATTAAGTGGGTGGTAGCTGATTAGAATTTGGTTGGTGACTTTTCTATATATACCTTCTCTTATCTTTTCTTCTATTCTCTTCTCTTCAGAGAGGGACATAAAATATATTGCTACGAGGGGTGATTAGCAGCAGCCAAATAGAGATCCACAAAGTACGTCAATTCGTCCGTTCGTCCAGTTCGAGATCCACAGTGAGGGTGACAAAATATTGGCACATTTATTTTGATAACATTAACAGCATCTTCGTGGTTTAGTTTTCTCTATATTTTCAGCAAACAGATACACCCTGAAGCTTTCAAATGGCTGCTACAAAGAAATTTGTTTATCCATGCCACTCAGCAAAACTGAAGAAACCAGTGCACACTCAAAGACTGCTCTCAAAAGATTCAAGTTTTTAGAGTTCGTACAAGGTCTAGGACTTTTTATGTAACGCTTAAGGTGGATGACAAAACATAAGCCCCTTTTGTTTTTTCAGTCAAAAATCAATGTCTTCAGAAACGGAATACCGACGGCATACCGCCATGCATGCATGCACCGACGGTATACCGATTTCTTCTTGAGAAAATATTCTGTGAAGAAAATCGGCATACCAACGGTATACCGCTATGTACCGACGGTATACCGTTTCTGAGCAAACAAAATTGTTCTGTAAAAAAAATTGGCTTACCGACGGTATACCAATTTTCTGCTCAGAAAACTTTCTGTGAAGAAAGACGGCATACCGACGGTATACTGTTGCATACCGTCGGTATTCCGACCTCTCTATTTTTGATTTTTGAACGGACAGATGTTAGCATTAAATGCTCCAGCGGCTAGATTTATTACCGTTACTATTCAGAAACGGCATGCCGATGGAATGCCGCTCCATACCGACGGTATTCCGTCAGCCTTATGTTTGGAGCATTAAATGCCTAGTTCTTTTGGTTCTCTATTTAAAATGGTTGTGTCTTCTCTTTAAAGACATCTACTTGAGCCTTAAATTTTTCTCAACAACCAAAGATCCTTACCATTACTACTCTACCCAAAGCTTTAATTTGTCATCCAGCCGAAAAGTGCTAAAGTATTTCAAAAGTTATAATTTTTCGATCTTCAAAGTGTTGTAGAAGATCAAAAGCCCTCTTTCTTTTCTATTGAAGTTGGCGAGCCTTCGTAAGAAAACTCGTGTGTAAGAAGTTGGCGAGCTCTTCGGATCCAAACTCGTGTTGAAGTTGACGAGTTCTTCGGATCCAAACTCGTGTGTAACTATTTACTCAAATAGTGGATTAAAGCCGGAGAGAGTTCCGGAACTGGAGTGCCCATTGGAAGAATACCAGGATACATCGAGTGTTTGAATCTCTATCTCTTTTACTCTTTATTAAAATAGTAGTAAATTGCTTGGTAATTATTTTATTACCCTATTCACCCCCCTCCCTCTACGGTTCTACAATTGGTATCAGAGCTTCGTCTCTTGATTTGGACTTACACCCTTAGAGAGATCCATGGCCACTAATCCTAGTACCAATTCATTCTACAATGAGGGACACTCCACAAATTGACCTCCTCTATTTGATGGAACCAACTATAACTATTGGAAGATTAGGATGAGCATTTATCTGAAATCCCTAGACTTTGATCTGTGGAATTGTGTCGTCAATGGCATTCATGTATCTTCCATGGTTATTAAAGAAGTTGTCCCAGAAACCCTTAAAGATAGACTTACTGAGAATGATAAAAATATTGATAGTCGGGACGCTAAAGCTATGAACGCTCTCTACTGTGCCCTCGATAGCAATGAGTTTAATAGGATTTTCATACTACCAAAATAAGTCATATCAGCGACGAAATTAGTGACGCCAATGTAAAACGTCGCTAATATTTCTGGAATTAGCGACGCCAATAGTAAACGTCGCAATACGTCACTGATAGCGACAAACAGCGACATATTACGACTACCTTTAGTGTAATAAAAACCAACGTCGTTGATGTGTCGAAAAACGTCACCAATTTTATTAGTTCAGCGACGTTTAGCGTCGCAAAGCTTGTGGCGTCGCAGAATATTATAAATACATCTACGTTTTGCGGCGTATTTACAGACGTCGCTAACTTGCTGCTAATATGGTTCCTCTGTTCGATTTTTTATTTCTTTCTCTCACCAAATATTAAGTTCCCGCCCCTCTTTCCCTGACCTCGACGACAGCCCGACTCCCTTCCCCCCAGCGTCGCTCAAACCCCTGTCCTCCGCCTCCGGTCGACGCCCCTCCTCCTCCTCCTCCACCGCGAGCCCCTTCTTCTCCTCTACCGCGAGCTCCTCCTCCTCCACCACCGAACTCGTCCTCCTCCTCCTCCACCACCGCGAGCTCCTCGAAGGTAAACCCTAACCCTAATTGAGGTGCTTTTCGTGTCCAAAATGGACACGGGGACACAACACGATCATGTGTTCACTGATACACTGTGTTCGTGTGGTTTGGACACTTTGTGTCCATTTGTTGGACACGTGGACACCCCCAAGCATGCACACATATGTATTTCACCCATGTACACTTAATCCCCTACTTACACTTGTGTATTTTCGTATTAATTTGGATTTGCATATTGGGTTTGGGTTTCGATATAGTGTTTGATACATTGGTTCACCTTATAACATATCCTACACTTAGAGACGTTTAGTACACAACTAATTATAGTATCCTAGTTCGCAAGTGTACTTTTGGGTAATCTAGGTATATTAGTTTACCAATATCCCCAATGGCCGGAGATTTTAAGGATCGATGCATTACAAAAAATGATCGCAACACCTACTTGGAAAATAACAAACCACTATGCAAGAATCAAGACAACAAGAAAATGGAATTTTATGGTGACTTTGTCACCAGAAAAATTCCAGTATATATTAATTGATTAATACAAGATGAATTACAATATTTGTTGGATCATTTGTCTCAAGATCCAACACTCATAAATCCCAAGAAGAAGAAGAAGAAAAGAATAAAATGAGATCGCTCAACAGCCTATGACAACTCCATGAATAAAGTAGACGATCCTCCATACAAGTCTTCCTTCATCTATTGTCTTAAAGTGTGAGTTCTACAGTATGGTTCTCTTTGTAGAATTGGTAGGCTATCTCCTTGAATCTCCTTAATGAATACATATAGATGACATTCCCTTATCCTTCATAAATAGGCCAAGAAAAACATAATTAGGATATGGAAACCCTTATTAGCCCCAGCCCAATCATGTCATCCAAATCCAAATTAATACGAAAATACACGTATGTATTTCACCTTGTATTGCACTAGCTTGGCTTGATTTGGTTGGAGGCAGCAAGGTTTGTTGTTGGAATATAGCATTAGCATTTGGTAGCAGGGACTTGTGTCTTATTTTAGACAACAAGGGTTTCCTATTTTTATAGGTAACATGGCAACATGTGTAAGGGCACATATAGGTGTGTGTTTGTGTCTGAAAGGGAGTGTCATAAGAGTAAGGCGTGAGCATGTGTTAGTATTTTGAGCCGTGACAGTGTTTGTTCTATTGAGGTTAGTACCAACTGGAAAGTGAGGTTAAAAGAACCTGGGAACTATGGTGTGGTTGTATACATCATGTATATGTATGTGTGTGCTAGTGGAAGAAAGGGGGAGGGTTAACTAGTACCAGGTATTTGGAGAGGAGGGAGAGTTTAGACTAGTATATAGCAGTACACTAGGGACAGGGTTAGGCTTGAGATAGGAGAGGGTGAACCATTGTGTATATTTAAGTAGGTGTCGAAGGGTTTGTGGATGTGTCTAAGAGCAAGGAGTAACAGTTAGAGTATAGAGCAGTTGAGAGAAGGATATATAGAGGGGGAACCATGATGTACATACTTGTCTACCTACAGTCTTTTTAGTATCTATTTCAATATTTAGGATATGTCATGATTAATGCTATTACTTTTACAAGTATTTCAACGATGTGCATGTATCTATCTTACAGAATTATCCTCAAATGTATATGGAGCTGAATTACTATCTGCGGAATCGTTCTTGGATGTACAACCGTCATCCTGATGACATGTGCGATGTGTGGGATGAATTCATAGAGGGTGTACAACAGTTCCTGCAGTTTGCCAAGGCGTTCCCTCAGTACATGGACGGTACCAAAATTAAGTGTCCGTGTGTGAGATGTCGCAACTTGAAATATCATCTAGAAGTGGAAGTCACGTATCATTTATACTCGAAGGGTTTTATGCCGAATTACTATCAGTAGAGCGCACACAGAGAACTTGTGTCTTTAGCATCAGAGTATGAGCCTTATGTGGATGTCCACAACCATGCTGCTTATGACGATGGATTGGTGAACATGGTTTTTGACGCAGCGGGGCCTAGTTTCGATCCGGACAATTATGAAGCACCTGAAGAGGCACCGAACGCCGATGCTGCAAAGCTCATGGAGTTACTGGAGAATGCAAGGACTCCATTATATCCTGGTTGTGAGGATCATTCACCGTTGGAGGTGGTTACAAGATTGTTGAGCATCAAGTCCGATTTTAATATGTCGCAAGATTGCTACAACCGACTTATGGAGTTGATTATAGAAATATTGCCTGAGGGTGCTAAGTTGCCTAAAGACTTTTACCGGTCTAAGAGGATGGTGAGATCGCTCTGGATGGGATATGAGAAAATCGATGCATGTCGCAACGGGTGCATGTTGTACTATAAAGACAACAAGGATGAATACGCCTGCAGATTTTGTGGTGTTGTCGCTACAAGGGCAATGGTAGAGAAAAGTCTGTCGGTACAAGAAAGCCTACCGATTCGATACATTACTTGTCGTTGACACCGCGGTTGCAGCGGTTATTTATGGTAAAGGAAACTGCAAAAAACATGAGTTGGCATAAGCGGGAACAGACCGAAGGAGTGTTGGATCATCCATCTGATGGAGAAGCATGGAAACACTTTGATCGAGAGTATCCAGATTTTGCTTCTGATCCACGTAATGTCAGATTGGGTCTCTGCTCCGACGGTTTTACCCCATTCGGACTTTCGGGATCCCAGTATTCGTGTTGGCCTGTGATCGTCACTCCGTACAATCTACCGCCTTGGATGTGCATGAAGACTCCGTATATGTTCCTCACCGTTATTATTTTCGGTCTGAACAATCTGAAAAGGAACATCGATGTGTATTTACAGCCATTGATTGATAAGTTGAATCAGCTGTGGAAAGTAGGTTCCAACACGTACGATGTTTATAGAAAACAAAATTTTTAGATGCGGCCAGCACTTATGTGGACCATTAATGACTTTTTGGCCTATGAAATATTATCTAGATGTAGCATGCATGGTCGTCTTTCATGTTCTGTAGAATTGTGTCGTCAATGGCATTCATGTATCTTCCATGGTTATTAAAGAAGTTGTCCCAGAAACCCTTAAAGATAGACTTACTGAGAATGATAAAAAGATTGCTAGTCGGGACGCTAAAGCTATGAACGCTCTCTACTGTGCCCTCGATAGCAATGAGTTTAATAGGATTTTCATACTACCAAAATAAGTTATATCAGCGACGAAATTAGCGACGCCAATGTAAAACGTCGCTAATATTTCTGGAATTAGCGACGCCAATAGTAAACGTCGCAATACGTCACTGATAGCGACAAACAGCGACATATTACGACTACCTTTAGTGTAATAAAAACCAACGTCGTTGATGTGTCGAAAAACGTCACCAATTTTATTAGTTCAGCGACGTTTAGCGTCGCAAAGCTTGTGGCGTCGCAGAATATTATAAATACATCTACGTTTTGCGACGTATTTACAGACGTCGCTAACTTGCTGCTAATATGGTTCCTCTGTTCGATTTTTTATTTCTTTCTCACACCAAATATTAAGTTCCCGCCCCTCTTTCCCTGACCTCGACGACAGCCCGACTCCCTTCCCCCCAGCGTCGCTCAAACCCCTGTCCTCCGCCTCCGGTCGACGCCCCTCATCCTCCTCCTCCACCGCGAGCCCCTTCTTCTCCTCTACCGCGAGCTCCTCCTCCTCCACCACCGAACTCGTCCTCCTCCTCCTCCACCACCGCGAGCTCCTCGAAGGTAAACCCTAACCCTAATTGAGGTGCTTTTCGTGTCCAAAATGGACACGGGGACACAACACGATCATGTGTTCACTGATACACTGTGTTCGTGTGGTTTGGACACTTTGTGTCCATTTGTTGGACACGTGGACACCCCAAGCATGCACACATATGTATTTCACCCATGTACACTTAATCCCCTACTTACACTTGTGTATTTTCGTATTAATTTGGATTTGCATATTGGGTTTGGATTTCGATATAGTGTTTGATACATTGGTTCACCTTATAACATATCCTACACTTAGAGACGTTTAGTACACAACTAATTATAGTATCCTAGTTCGCAAGTGTACTTTTGGGTAATCTAGGTATATTAGTTTACCAATATCCCCAATGGCCGGAGATTTTAAGGATCGATGCATTGCAAAAAATGATCGCAACACCTACTTGGAAAATAACAAACCACTATGCAATAATCAAGACAACAAGAAAATGGAATTTTATGGTGACTTTGTCACCAGAAAAATTCCAGTATATATTAATTGATTAATACAAGATGAATTACAATATTTGTTGGATCATTTGTCTCAAGATCCAACACTCATAAATCCCAAGAAGAAGAAGAAGAAAAGAATAAAATGAGATCGCTCAACACCCTATGACAACTCCATGAATAAAGTAGACGATCCTCCATACAAGTCTTCCTTCATCTATTGTCTTAAAGTGTGAGTTCTATAGTATGGTTCTCTTTGTAGAATTGGTAGGCTATCTTCTTGAATCTCCTTAATGAATACATATAGATGACATTCCCTTATCCTTCATAAATAGGCCAAGAAAAACATAATTAGGATATGGAAACCCTTATTAGCCCCAGCCCAATCATGTCATCCAAATCCAAATTAATACGAAAATACACGTATGTATTTCACCTTGTATTGCACTAGCTTGGCTTGATTTGGTTGGAGGCAGCAAGGTTTGTTGTTGGAATATAGCATTAGCATTTGGTAGCAGGGACTTGTGTCTTATTTTAGACAACAAGGGTTTCCTATTTTTATAGGTAACATGGCAACATGTGTAAGGGCACATATAGGTGTGTGTTTGTGTCTGAAAGGGAGTGTCATAAGAGTAAGGCGTGAGCATGTGTTAGTATTTTGAGCCGTGACAGTGTTTGTTCTATTGAGGTTAGTACCAACTGGAAAGTGAGGTTAAAAGAACCTAGGAACTATGGTGTGGTTGTATACATCATGTATATGTATGTGTGTGCTAGTGGGAGAAAGGGGGAGGGTTAACTAGTACCAGGTATTTGGAGAGAAGGGAGAGTTTAGACTAGTATATAGCAGTACACTAGGGACAGGGTTAGGCTTGAGATAGGAGAGGGTGAACCATTGTCTATATTTAAGTAGGTGTCGAAGGGTTTGTGGATGTGTCTAAGAGCAAGGAGTAACAGTTAGAGTATAGAGCAGTTGAGAGAATGATATATAGAGGGGGAACCATGATGTACATACTTGTCTACCTACTATCTTTTTAGTATCTATTTCAATATTTAGGATATGTCATGATTAATGCTATTACTTTTACAAGTATTTCAACGATGTGCATGTATCTATCTTACAGAATTATCCTCAAATGTATATGGAGCTGAATTACTATCTGCGGAATCGTTCTTGGATGTACAACCGTCATCCTGATGACATGTGCGATGTGTGGGATAAATTCATAGAGGGTGTACAACAGTTCCTGCAGTTTGCCAAGGCGTTCCCTCAGTACATGGACGGTACCAAAATTAAGTGTCCGTGTGTGAGATGTCGCAACTTGAAATATCATCTAGAAGTGAAAGTCACGTATCATTTATACTCGAAGGGTTTCATGCCGAATTACTATCAGTAGAGCGCACACAGAGAACTTGTGTCTTTAGCATCAGAGTATGAGCCTTATGTGGATGTCCACAACCATGCTGCTTATGACGATGGATTGGTGAACATGGTTTTTGACGCAGCGGGGCCTAGTTTCGATCCGGACAATTATGAAGCACCTGAAGAGGCACCGAACGCCGATGCTGCAAAGCTCATGGAGTTGCTGGAGAATGCAAGGACTCCATTATATCCTGGTTGTGAGGATCATTCACCGTTGGAGGTGGTTACAAGATTATTGAGCATCAAGTCCGATTTTAATATGTCGCAAGATTGCTACAACCGACTTATGGAGTTGATTATAGAAATATTGCCTGAGGGTGCTAAGTTGCCTAAAGACTTTTACCGGTCTAAGAGGATGGTGAGATCGCTCTGGATGGGATATGAGAAAATTGATGCATGTCACAACGGGTGCATGTTGTACTATAAAGACGACAAGGATGAATACGCCTGCAGATTTTGTGGTGTTGTCGCTACAAGGGCAATGGTAGAGAAAAGTCTGTCGGTGCAAGAAAGCCTACCGATTCGATGCATTACTTGTCGTTGACACCGCGGTTGCAGCGGTTATTTATGGTAAAGGAAACTGCAAAAAACGTGAGTTGGCATAAGCGGGAACAGACCGAAGGAGTGTTGGATCATCCATCTGATGGATAAGCATGGAAGCACTTTGATCGAGAGTATCCAGATTTTGCTTCTGATCCACGTAATGTCAGATTGGGTCTCTGCTCCGACGGTTTTACCCCATTCGGACTTTCGGGATCCCAGTATTCGTGTTGGCCTGTGATCGTCACTCCGTACAATCTACCGCCTTGGATGTGCATGAAGACTCCGTATATGTTCCTCACCATTATTATTCTCGGTCTGAACAATCCGAAAAGGAACATCGATGTGTATTTACAGCCATTGATTGATAAGTTGAATCAGCTGTGGAAAGTAGGTTCCAACACGTACGATGTTTATAGAAAACAAAATTTTTAGATGCGGCCAGCACTTATGTGGACCATTAATGACTTTTTGGCCTATGAAATATTATCTAGATGTAGCATGCATGGTCGTCTTTCATGTTCGTATTGCATGGACCGCACTAAGGCTTTCCGTTTGAAACACGGAGGCAAACATTGCTTCTTCGATTGTCATCGACAATTCCTGCCGAAGGATCATCCGTACCGGAGGAACAGGAATGCTTTTCGTGATGGCGTTGTGGAGAAGGCTAATGCACCGCCTAGGTGGCCCAGATACATGATATGGAAAGAGGTAAAAGATTTACCGAGAGCTATTGAAGAGCCTGCTAAGGGCTACAAATGTGACGGATTTAGTCGCACTCATAACTGGACGAAGAGGAGTATATTCTGGGATCTGCTATATTGGAGCACCAATCTGATTAGACATAACCTTGATGTCATGCATATCGAGGAAAATGTGTTTGACAACATAATTAATACTGTAATTGATGTAAAGGGGAAGACGAAAGACAATCCAAAGGCTAGATTGGACTTGGAAAAAATATGTAGACGTCCTGCATTGCATTTGATAGAGGAGGAGAATAGGAAGTTGGAGCAGCCTAAGGAAATTTTCTCACTGGAGAAGGAGAATAAAGTGAGACTTTATAGGTGGATTCAAGGTCTGAAATTTCCAGACGGATATGTTTCGAACTTGAGAAGATGCGTTGACCTCAAGGAGAACAAACTGGCAGGTATGAAGAGCCATAATTGTCACGTATTCATGGAGAGGTTAATTCTAATTGTATTTTAGGAAATCTTATCCCAGGTTGTTTGGGATCCATTGACCGGGCTTAGCATAATCATCAGAGATCTTTGTTCTACTAAGTTGCTCGTCGATCGTCTAGAAAAGCAGGAGAACAATATTGTGGTAACACTGTGCAAGCTCGAGAAGATATTTCCTCCTGGATTCTTCGACTCTATGGAGTATTTGCTAATTCATCTTTCCTACAAGGCACGTGTTGGTGGGCCCGTCAATTATCGGTGGATGTATCCGTTTGAGCAAAATTTGAACCACCTAAAGAGGAAGGTAAAAAATAAGGCTCGGGTCGAGAGTTCTATTTGTGAAGCCTATATTCTCGAGGAGATTACAAACTTCTGCTCGACGTATTTCAAACCTCATGTTGCTACGAATAAAATGAGGGCTCCAAAAAACGATGACAGATATCAAGAATCTAATGATGGAATACTGAAAGTAGTCAATGCGTCAGGAAAGCCTTCGGGGAAAATAAAGAAGAGATATTTGAATGACGAAGAGCTAAGGGTTGCTCAGTTGTATATATTACTCAATTGCGACGAAGATAAAGTGGAGAAGCTAGAGGGGTAAGTAATTAATGATGAGCTGGTTTACGTCATCTCAATATAATAGTATAAGCTAATATTATACTACTAATCAGCGGTTTATTCATTATTATTTTTAGCACGTATAATGATGAGTTGAGGTCGGTTAGACCATACCTAACAGACGATGAATTAGAACAAGAAATAAGACATCATTTTTCTTCTTGGTTGAGCGAATATGTAAGCAGCTAAGTAATTACCGGTCTCTTATAATGCAACACGACAATAAATAACTTACTGTCTCTTCTTTGGTATTCAGGTCGATCGTCTAATTTTATCCGAAATTAAATTAATTAGAACTCTTACCAAGGGACCAATTGTTATCGTTAAAATATGGCCAAGTTACTGTGTGAATGGCTTTAGGTTCAAGTCGACAAATGCTCCGATCAGAGACAGCTTCCAGGATCTTGATTCCACGAAAAACAGTTGTTTGTGTATCAAATCTTCGAACTACAAAGACGTCGATCCAGGAAATGATTTTTTTGGCATCTTTTGAGAGATTGTGGAGTTGACATATAATTATAGTAGAGAAACTGCAAAGATCGTGTTGTTCAAGTGTGAATGGTTCGATCCGATTAAAATCAAGATTGGAAAATTGACAAGCATGGTCTTGTGGATATAAACTACAAGCGTAGATATCAAGACTACGAACCATTTGTCCTATCAACTCTAGCTCAGCTCGTATATTTCACAGCTTATCCGAGACGGGAAGCAACGGAGTCTGACTGGTGGGCAGTATGCAAGACTAAAGCTAGAGATACTTTTGATGTTGACAAAAAAGTTTATCAGGAGGACGAGCTACCTCTTGTAACCAATATTATTGATGTGGACTCCACGGAAGTTACATATTACACAACTAATGTAGAAGATGTAGAATTATCCGAAGAGGAAGGCGAAGCCGACGAAGACGAAGATGAAAGTGAAGATGAGGAGGAAGAGGAAGATGAGGTCGAGGAAGACGAACAAGATGAATATTCTGAAGATGAATGAGAGAGATGTACTACCATTTTCTTATTATATAGAGTTGGTTTTTATCTAGTCTTGGTTATTATCTGAACTTAGATGTTTCTTGTAGAATATACTATCTGGACTTAGATGTTTCTTGTAGAATGTACTATATGAACTTAGATGTTTCTTGTAAAATATATCATCATATGTTGTCTTGGTTATTATCTTGTCTTTGTTGTACTTTCATATTTCTAGTCTCTATTATTTGTTGTGTCATCATATGTTGTTATCACGTATGACAGGTCATTGCAGATCGATCGTTCCGCATGTCCCGACATGGAGGAGGACGGGGTTCTCCTTCAGTACCTCCTACTGTTACTGGCAGAGGACGGGGTTCTCCTTCGATACCTCCTACTGGTACCTGGCTCTGAATCCTCGTCGCCCAGTACTCCTTTGTATCGGACAGTACCTCCGCCTGTCATGACGCTACGTGGCGTATCTTCTGGGACGAGTAGTCCCAGGCCTGAGACTGCTCCCGAGTCTAGCATTCCTCCTGCTGATACAATGATGGAGACAAATGAGCAGATGGAGGAGGCTGAGCCGACGGTCGGCCAGTATCAGGCAGATGATGCGTACGCACCTCCGAAGGAGACGAGGACGAAGATCTGGGCCGACGGTACAAAGTAAGTGTTTTGGTTTATTATTTTTTTCCTGTATTTATCATAAATTAACTTATCTCATGAATATAATATATCCGTATAGATATCGTCCCCCGTCGGTACAGAGACGCCTAGGCCAGTTATTGAGGACTGATTATGGTGGTCATTGGATAAACTACTCTGATGCTCCAGACGAGAGGAAGGCCCACTGGTTTGCGCGCTTCAATGTTAAAATATATTTGCTTTTAACATGAATCATATAATTTTTGCATATTATATATAACTGATAAATATTTGGTTTGCACTCTTCTAGGATATGTTTTTCTATCCACCGTACCGGGCTGAAATGATCGAGAGGATGTTTCCTTCCGTCACTACTAAGCTGATCCATGACTCTATTGATGATCAGAAGAAACGTGATCGTACCGGAAAGCCAATCCAAGGTTAGATCACCCCTGATCAGTGGACTGCAATGAAGGCTCGATTTGACGAGCCAAGGTACAAGGAAATGTCTAAGAAGGCCAAGGCGGCTAGGAAGCAGGGATCGAAGTCGTGCGGTGGGTCGATTCTGATGACGAAACATTTCCGTTGTCTGGTATGTCTTTTTATTCCATAAATATTATTTTAATGCAAGTTCGATAAATTAGTAAAACCTAATATATTTAATTACAGGTAAAGAGGGGTGGTGACGCCAATATGGTGACTGTCTTCCTGGCCACACATCGATAGGGCGGGAAGCTTATTGACGAGAGGGCGGAGCAAGCCTATGTAAGTATTATAATTCTATTTATTAATTTTAATACTTCATGTTAGTTTTGATATAACTTAGTAAATATGCATGCAAATAAATATTCATGTATTTAGTAATAATAAGTACATTAGACATTAGAAGTTATCGAGTATCCATGCTTTCTAGGTCGAGTTTCAACAGCTTAAGGAGCAGGCGGCTGCTAGTGCACCTGCTGCGGGAGAGGCCGGTACTTTCTCGCAGCCCGCTCCAGCTCCGTCGGAGGACGAGCTGTGGGTGACCGCCGCTGGTGGTCTCTACAGGAGTACGTACTACGGTACGGGATCCTACGGTGCCCTAGTTGTGACACGGTCCTCTAGGATCTCCCCTGCTAGTGTGCATGGCCCACAGCCCTCCCAGGAGTCTGCTCGAGTCCAGCAGATGGTGGAGTCTGTCCGTGACGAGCTGCTACGACGGATCCATGAGCAGCACTAGAAGGACGATGCTGCACTCATAGCACGATTGGATACGCTCGACCACAGCATTATGGAGCTCAGGAATATGACTGAGAGGACAGAGTGGGGCGTCACTGATCTTAGAGCATCGACAGAGCGCAGCGTGACGGATCTGCAAGCATCACAGCTGTCCATGGGCGAGAGGCTGACGTTAATGTAGGATTCGATGGTTTATAGCAATACGAGGCTGTTATCTACCATGGATTCCTACCACCAGCGACTAGCAGCGTTGGAGCGTTATTCTCCTCCGGGTGTGCCTTCATCGTCGTCGACTCCGCCGGCGTTACTACCTCCGACTCCAGCGACGTCACTATCTTCTTCATCGGTGACGATTTCACGAGAGGAGTACGAGATGTTCCTATCCTTGAGGCACGACGGTGCCCCTCCTCCTCCAGATCCGCAGTAGTCCAAGTTAGGACTATTTTATGAGATTCATGTGGATATAGATTATTGATTATTTGATTATTTGTTTGTGTAGACTTTCAGTATTGGTTGTGGATTCGTGTGGATATACTATTGTGATGTACCGGTGTAGACTTTGGATGTATGTGTTTGTATGGATTCATGTGGATATATTTTTTAGTGTTTGTTCCTATCATAGTATTTTTACTGTGATTATTTTTAACTCTTGTTTGCGTTGATTGTTATACTATTGTGATGTACCGGTGTTGAGTGTTCCACCGAAGGGGTCGGCGAGCCCAGAAAGAAAAATGTGCATATGGTTTTTTTGTTATTTATTGAACTGCAGGTAGAAAATGTGATCCTGTGGACATTCTGTAATTTTTTTTTGAAATTTGACAACGTTTACCGACGTTTAGCGACGCAGCTGAACGTCGATAAACGTCGGTAAGTCACCAGGTATACCGACGCTTACCAACGTATAGTCGCGTCGGTAAGCGTCGGTAAACGTCGGTAAACGTCCCAGGATTTCTCTCGTCTACAGAGTCGGTGAACGTCGATAATTACTAGATATACGTCGCTAAATGTTGCAGGATTTACCGACGTTGGCCTGACGTTTCAAACGTCGCCATATTCCCGACGGTACGCCGGTGAACGTCGGTAAATGTTCAAGAATTACCGACATTTTCTTACGTTGGTAAGCAGTCGGTAAGAGTGACAATTACCGACATTTTGCCTATTAGCGACACGGCTTTTCGCGACTAAAGGAAAACGTCGCTAAATACATCGGTAAACAGTTTTAGCGACATTTTTTTTCCATTTTAGTGACGTTTTTGGGCGTCACTAATATGACTTATTCTGGTAGTGCCATCTGTAAGACCTCCAATGAAATTTGGACTTTTGGAAGTTACTCATGAGGGAACCTCTCAAGTAAAGGAATCTAAGATCAGTAGACTCACCCAAGAATATGAATCTTTCAAAATAAACAAGATGAGTCTATTACTATTATGTTTACTCGATTTTGTGATATCATTAACCCTCTCTCTTCTTTGGCAAGGAATATCTCACTCATAAAAAGATTAGAAAAATCCTTTGGGGATTAACCAAAGGGTGGAATCCTAAAGCTACCGCCATCATTAAAGGAAACGATTTGACAACCATGACTCTTGAAACCCTCATAGAAAAGATCATGACCCACGAGCTGGACATGAAGGACCATAAAGAATCTTCTGCTCAAGAAAATGAGAAGAAGAAAGCTAAAGAAAAGGAAAAGTCACTTGCTCTAAAAGCAACCAAGTCCTTTTCAAAAGACAGCTCCGATGATGATGACTCAGACGATGAAGAGATCACTCTCACCGCCAAGCACTCCAGAAGTTTCTAAAGTTTAATAAAGCAAATCATGCAAGACGGGACAACTGATGAAGAACCTGCCTGCTACAACTGCAAAAGAACCGAACACATCAAAAGGGACTGTCCCATGGCAAGAAAAGAATCCAGCAGATACGAGAAGTCCAACAAAGGAAGCTCATCCTCCAAGAAATATGCCAACACCAGCATATAGGTATGAAAACTGATGCTAGCGACTCTGACGATGACAAAAAGTGCAAGCACAAGGCAAATGTTTATCTTATGGCAACTGAGGTAACAAATGACCTCTCTATGAATGTTCTTTCTTACAATGACTTAGAAAATGCTATTCTTGAATTACACAATGAACACAAGGTCATAAGAAGAAAATATAAGAAATCTCTCAAAGAGATTGACGCTCACAAGCAAGAAATAGAAAAACTTTCTAACATCATTCATGACATTAAAGGAAAGTCGCCTGCTTCTGACACGAATGAGATCGAGTCTCTACGACTAGAGCTCCAAGAATCACAAGACGTCATCAAAAACAGGGTCGTTGAAATCCAATCCCTCAAGGAAGGATATGAATTTGCTATGCACAAGACTCTTGCTGCAAATCAAAGAGAATATGCCACCTCCATCAAGTACAATGACCTTCTTGCAAAATACAAGAAACAAGTCGATATGAATATGACACACACGTATACACAAAGGCATGTCAACACCGGTCGCATGCCTTATACTCACAAGAACACAACACATAGGTCTTTCCCTAACCAAGTGCATACACGAAAAGGTCCTCTCAAAAGGAAAAAACATTACACATCATGCTTTCTATTATCATCACCACAACACTCATGTGAAAACTTCTAATCATACTAGGAGCTCTCATACACTTTGTCACTCACCCTCCTCTAGACCTATCACACATATGGGGTGCCACTATTGTGGTCTCCTTGGACACACTTCTTACTATTGTCAAATGAGAAAACATGTTGATATGAGAATATTTAAATGGGCTCATAAAACTAACAATCGAGGACCCAAACATTCTTGGGTACCAAAGTCTTCATTTTCAACTTGTGTTGTAGGTGAACCCTCCGTCGCATGCTAAAAGCAAGTGGATCCTCGATAGCGGTTGCTTACGGCACATGACCGGTGACGCTTCACTCTTTGCAACGCTATTGATGAAGAAAGAAGGACATGTATCCTTCGACAACAATCTAAAGGGGTATATCATAGGAAATGGTAACATTGGCTCCCCTCCTTATCCATGTATTAGAAATGTTTGCCTTGTTACAAATCTCAAGCACAACCTTCTTAGCATTAGTCATCTTATGGATAATGGTTATGGTATTAAGTTTGTTAAACACAAATGCTTCATCATCGATAGCACTAGTAGATCTACTGTGTATGAAGGCATTAGAGAAAATAATATTTATGTTCTTTATCTTGTTGAGAGCACTAACAATGACAGGTGCTTAGTAGCAAAGAACGATGAAAGTTGGCTTTGACATATGAGACTTGGGCATGCTAACATGGATACCATATCCGGACTCGCCACCAAGAAGCTTTTAAGAGGTCTTCCAAGCATCTCTTTCAAAAAGGATATGGTATGCGAAGAATGTGAGAAAAGTAAGTTGACCAAATCTTCTTTCAAATCCATCAACTCTGTAAGTACTACTAGACCTCTTCAACTTATCCATATGGATCTATTTCGTCCTAGTATAGTAGCTGGTCTTGGTGGTAAACTTTATGCATTTGTTTTAGTTGATATTTTTTCGAGATTTACGTGGGTCATATTTCTTGTAAACAAAAGTGATACATTTCGTAAATTTGTTGGTTTTTGTAAACGTGTTCAAAATGAGAAAGGCATTATGATCAACAAGATTAGAAGTGATCATGTGAGAGAATTTGATAATGCCGATTTAAAAAAATTTGTGAAAAGAATATTTTTGGTCATGATTTTGCTTGTCCTAGAACACCACAACAAAACAGAGTTGTGGAAAGAAAGAATAGAACCCTTGGCGATATGGCAAGGGTCATACTAAACCAATATAAGCTTCCCCAATACTTTTGGACGGAGGCCATTAATACGGCTTGTTATGTTATAAATAGGGTCTTAATTCGATCGACTTCTAAGAAAACTCCATATGAGCTTTGGTTTGACAAAATTCCTTTAATTGAATACTTTAAAGTTTTTGGATGCAAATATTTTATTTTGAACACCAAGGATAACCTAGGCAAATTCGAAGAAAAAGCCTATGAAGGTATTTTTCTTGGTTACTCAATACGTAGTAAAGGATTTCGTATTTTCAACAAAAGAAGTCTTGTTGTCGAAGAGTCAATTAATATCTCTTTTGATGAACTTAACTCTTCTACATCCTCCTCATCCGATGATGTTGATGACATCTCTTTTGGTTTGAAAAATGCTTCTCTTGGAGACACATGTCCTTCTTCATCTAACAATGAAATAGTGACCCCTCCAATCGAAGATTCTCTACCACTAGAGAATCCTTAAGAGGACCTCCCAAAAGAATGGAGATTTGTCACACATCATCCCAAGGAGCTTATCATTGGTGATCCCTCTTCTCGTGTTAGCACTAGATCATTTACTCGTGATCTTTGTGCAAATGTGACTTTAGTTTCTCAAATAGAGCCTAGAAACATCAATGATGCCTTTAATGATGAATTGGATGATAGCAATGCAAGAATAGCTAAACCAATTTGAGAGAAACAAGGTTTGGGAACTTGTCCCTAAACCTCACAACCACCCTATTATTGGGACAAAGTGGGTGTTTCGAAACAAACTTAATGAAGATGGGTTCGTCACTCGTAACAAAGTCTAATTGGTTGCTCAAGGCTATAACCAAGAGAAAGGCATTGACTACGATGAAACCTATGCTCCGGTTGCTCGTCTTGAATCCATTCGCATGATGTGCTTTTGCTTGCTTTAATGATTTCAAACTCTTTCAAATGGATGTCAAAGGTGTCTTTCTAAACAGTATTATTAAGGAGGAAGTTTATGTTAAGCAACCTCCTGTTTTTGAAGATTTCTATTTTCCTTATCATGTTTTCAAATTACATAAAGCCCTTTATGGCCTCAAACAAGCTCCTCGTGCTTGGTATGAGCATCTTAGTTCCTTTCTTATTTCTCACAACTTTTCTAAGGACAAAGTTGACACTACACTTTTTATTAAATCTCTTAACAACACCCTTTTGTTAGTTCAAATTTATGTTGACGATATTATTTTTAGTTCCACTAACAATGCACTATGTGTAGAATTTGTCAAAGTAATGCATGACTGAATTTGAAATGATCATGATGGGAGAACTATCTTTCTTCCTGGGTCTGCAAATCAAGCAAGGATCCCAAAGGAACCTTCATCAATCAAGCCAAATATACAAAGGATCTTCTCAAACGTTTCGAATTTGACTCATCCAAATCAATGAGGACTCCTATAGCAACAACTGACAAAACTTGATAATGATGAAGATGGTATCTCGATCGACATTCGTAAGTATCGAGGTATGATCGGGAGCTTACTTTATTTAACTGCTAGTCGTCCCAATATTATGTTTAATATTTGTCTTTGTGCACGATACCAAGCAAATCCAAAAGAATCTCACTTATGTGCCATTAAGTGCATTTTTGGTATCTCAAAGGCACCATTAACATGGGACTTTGGTATTCGAAATTTTCATCCTTTGAGCTTATCGGCTACTCGGATGCGAACTTCGCCATATGCAAAATCGACCGAAAAAGCACTAGCGGAACATGTCAATTCCTTGGCAAATCCTTGGTATCATGGATTAGTAAGAAACAAAACTCTATTTCTCTTTCCACCATTGAAGCCGAGTATATAGCGGCTGGTTGTTGTTGTGCACAAATTCTTTGGATGTCACAAACACTTGTTGATTATGGTATCTCTTCTACTTGCACCTCCATCAAATGTGATAACACTAGCTCTATCAATCTCACGAAAAATTTGATTTGTCACTCACGTACGAAGCACACTGAGATTAGACACCATTTTCTTCGTGACCATCAACAAAAGGGTGACATTCATCTTGATTTTATTGATACTTCTTATCAATTTGCGGACATCTTCACTAAACCCCTCCCGGAGGATCGGTTTGTATTTCTTTGTCATGAGTTAGGCATTATTAATCTTGACTCCTAGTTTTTGTTCAGACAGCATACCGACGGAATACCACGGCATACCGTCGGTTTACCGATTTGCCTTCAGAATTACTTTCTGTCAACATTATCGGCCTACCGACGGAACCCAACGGCATTCCGTCGGCATTCAGTCTGCGGCAATACGGGTACAACAGCACCTTTTTTTTAATTTAAATAGGCCCCACCAAATCACTTTCTCTTACATCACTATCTTTTCAAATCCCATTCATTTATTCTCTCACCCTCACCTTATTAATTACCCCTTTCAACTCCTCCTATCAAATCAAATCAAATTCCTTCAACATTTATTTTCCTCTCTCCTTTCAACTTCCTCTCTTCTTTTCAAAACCCCTCTCATTTATCCCTCTCTTCAACAAACCCCCCTCCCCACCCCCTTCTCTATCTCTTTCTCTCCCACCGTTTGGCTCACCTCCTCCATCACTTTAAAAACCTACTTCTTCTTCTTCTTCCTTCTCCAAACACTTCCTTCTCCTCTTAGCCCATGTTGTCTCCATGGTCCATGCCAAACGCGCACGCTCCTCCTCCTCTTCTTCCAATCCTTTCACGCCGGTGCCCTTACAAAATGGTGCCTACGACCACAAGATCTTCAAATTCGGTCTTGATGCGGACGCCTAATTCCTAGTATTTTGCAGACCATGCTAGTTTTCAAAGGGAAGGCAATCAACTAGAATCTCTTCCCCGGTCATCTTTTATTATTCCAGTCCGCAGGCCTTTCAACTCTTCTTCGTCGTCAAGTTCCCGTTTATCCGGCAACTGTTCGCCTCTTCTACTGCAACCTTGTGCCAGACTTGGCCAACAATGCACTTGAGACTCTCGTCAATGATTGCCACATTCGCCTAACCGTCCGTGATATTGCTGAGATTCTCGAGATTCCTAATCGCGGGGACGCTCTACCCACTTTAGCCGGTCTGTACCCTACCGCTGAAGTCTCTTTCGATGAATTTTGTGGCATTATCTGCAAAGGGCCTAATCCTCCATCCATTCCTGCCCTCTCCAAGCAGCTGGAGCATTTCTATTACGAGCTGTATCGCATCATTTGCCACACCCTGTATCCCAAGCTCGGCAACTATGATGCCATCACAAACGATGCTCTGGTTTGCATGTACTACCTTTATTCTAAGAAGACTTGGTCCTTTCCTAAGACTCTCTTGAATGCCTTCTCGTCTATTCACTCTGCGGGGAGGCAAGCCCTCAACTACGGCGTATTCATCACTTTGATTCTTGAGGCCAAAGGTGTGGACCTTATTCTTTGCCAATCGGACGGTGTTTTTTCCTTCCTGGCGGTCTCCCGCTTTGCATCTAGACAATCCTCTCGCGCGTCAACTTCTCAGGCCCCTCAACCTACTCCACCAACTGTAGCACCCTCTGGTCCTCCTTTCTCTAGCCGATTCATGCCTCTGACCCCGCAACACTTTGATATGCGCATGGCTCAGGCGGACGAGCAGATGCAGACCAATACACGCGGCCTTAGCAACCTTATTCAGAGCCGCTTCCTTGACCAGGCCTACTTCCTTCAGTGGACTCTTCAGGATTGCAATGTGTTTCTGGATCTCGATCTTCAGGATTACAACTTTCAAAGATCTCGCTTCTCTGACCCTAATGCCTACGGGTTCATGTATCCCGATGGCATTGATGCTTTTGGTACTTTTCACGAGACTCCGGGTGATAGTGATGATGATCCAGCCGATCAGTAGCCTTCGGTCTCCTTCTATGTTGGTCCAATAAGAAGTGGTATTCGTATCCTAGTTTGTCTTTTGAGGTCCTGTGGGGACCACTGTCTTTGTTTGGTTTTGTTGAATTATCTTGTGTGGTCCTTCGGGGACGTTTTTGTTGGTTGGTTTCCTCCCGATAGGGAGCGTTATTGATGGTTTAAGTTCTGTAAGCATGTACTCTTCAAATCTTTTATTCAATATATGCATGCTTTGGTTCATACTTACGCTCTCGTCTATACCTTTTTCTTTTATATATTCACATATTTTTACCATCTTTGATTAAGTGACAAAGGGAGAAAAAACGTATTGAGAGGGAGTAGTCTACCAACGGGGGAGCCACTCCCTAAAAGGATGCTATCTTCCTTTTTGTTAATTATCAAAATAGGGGAGATTATTGGCACATTTATTTTGATAACATTAACAGCATGTTCGTGGTTTAGTTTTCTCTATATTTTCAGCAAACAGATACACCTCAAGCTTTCAAATGGCTGCTACAAAGAAATCTGTTTATCCAAGCCACTCAGCAAAACTGAAAAAACCAGCGCATACTCAAAGACTGCTCTTAAAAAATTCAAGTTTTTAGAGTCCGTACAAGGTCTAGGACTTTTTATGTAACGCTTAAGGTGGATGAAAAAACATAAGCCCCTTCTATTTTTTCAGTCAAAAATCAATATCTTAAGAAACAGAATACTGACGGCATACTGCCATGCATCGACGGTATACCGATTTCTTCCTGAGAAAATATTCTGTGAAGAAAACCGGCATACCGACGGTATACCGCTATGTATCGACGGTATACCGTTTCTGAGCAATAAAATTGTTCTGTAAAGAAAATTGGCATATCGACGGCATACCGATGTGTACCGATGGTATACAGATTTTTTTCTCAGAAAATTTTCTGTGAAGAAAGACGGCATACCGACGGTATATCGTTGCATACCACCGGTATTCTGACCTCCCTATTTCTGATTTTTGAATGGACAGATGTCAGCATTAAACGCCCCAATGGCTAGATTTATTACCGTTACTATTCAAAAATGGCATGCTGACGGAATGCCGCTCTATACTGATGGTATTCCGTCAGCCTTATGTTTGGAGCATTAAATGCCTAGTTCTCTTGGTTCTCTATTTAAGGTGGTTGTGTCTTCTCTTTAAAGACATCTACTTGAGCCTTAAATTTTCCTCAACAACCAAAGATCCTCACCATTACTACTCTACCCAAAGCTTTAATTTTTCATCCAACCGAAAAGTACTAGAGTATTTCAAGAGTTGTAATTTTCGATCTTCAAAGTCTTGTAGAAGATCAAAAGCTCTCTCTTTTCTATTGAAGTTGGTGAGCCTTCGTAAGAAAACTCGTGTGTAAGAAGTTGGCGAGCTCTTCGGATCCAAACTCGTGTTGAAGTTGATGAGTTCTTCGAATCCAAACTCATGTGTAACTATTTACTCAAATAGTGGATTAAAGCCGAAGAGAGTTCCGGGACTAGAGTGACCCTTAGGAGGATACCAGGATACATCGAGTGTTTGAATCTCTATCTCTTTTACTCTTCATTAAAATAGTAGTAAATTGCTTGGTAATTATTTTATTACCCTATTTACCCCCCTCTAGGGTTCTACACAAAAGTGTTCCAGAAGTTCATCTACGAATTAATTTGCTAGTTCTTGGGAGAAGATCGATGGAAATGGTCGAATTTTGCTTTGAGCAATGGTTATCTTTATTATCCAGCAAGTTGTCTTTCTTCTTCATCAAGTTGTTGTTTTTGTTCTTTCTCGTTGTAGCAATTATGATTGCAAGTTTTTAATTATTTTTTATTTCTAGCAACTTGTGGTTGCTAGCTTTTTGTTTCCAAGAGTTAAAATCTTTACTTTGTTCTAAGTTGTAGTCTGAGTGGAGTTAGTTTGCAGTCTACTTGCATAAGTCCAGGGAGCTACAATAATTTGTACTTTCTCGGTGTTTCACATACGTTTGTAAGATCTTTGTAATTTTACACTAACAATCTCAAAGCAAGATCCGAGCAACAAAGATGAAAAATTGTATAGGTCTCCTCGACACAAGTTTTCACAAACTTAAGAAGTTTGATGAAGAACACCACAACATCTGGAAGAGGATATGTCTGAATCTTCAATTCGTCAACGTCGATTATCTGTTGACGGATCCAGAACCCACTCTTCCAGAAACATATGATGCACAAAAGCTGATAGACGTCATTATCTTGCAACATAAATGGAGGAAAGTAACAACTTGTGCAAGTTGTTGATTCTCAACTCCATAGATAATTCCATGGTAAAGTCGTACAACAAGAAGGGGTTTGCAAAAGACATCTGGGAGTCTCTTGAGAACAGTACAAAGATCACGAGAAAATGTCAAAAATACTTTTGTTAACAATTTTTTCAAGATGTAGTTTGAAGATGAGAAGACAATACTATCTCAAGTCAAAGAACTAAAAAAAGTTGCAGCAAAAGCTTAAGGATGAAGGTATCCTTCAAGAAGACAATTTTATGGTGGGGGTCATCATCTCCAAGCTCTCTCATGTTTAGAATAAATTCTCAACTGACATGTACCATAAAAAGATAAAGATCCACCTAGAAGATCTTTTGTACTTGATTTATATTAAAGAAGCCAGGGGCCAAATAAAAATAGACACTCTGCCCAAAATAATTTGCTAAGGCAAACATGGTACAGTCTGGAGATTCCAAGAGGAACATAAGGCTTCCTACAATAACAAGAAGAAGGACTTCAACCATTTGAAAGTAAAATCAACCTGCAACGATGCAGCTTGCTTCAACTATGGCAAGAAGGGTCATTTCAAGAAGGACTACATGTCCAAGCTCAAACCAAAACCAAAAGTGTAAGGTGAGCTAAACTTGGTTACTTAGATTGTGCAGGTTGAATCATCTGGCCTGGACGATGACTGGTGATTAGATACGGGTGCATCTTGCTACGTATATTCAAAGAAGAAGTTTTTCACCAATTACTAACCTACTTTTGAGAAGGTCTCGATAGCAAACAAGTCTCAAGCTGAAGTTCTGGGAATTGATCAGTCAGTGGTGCTGAAACTGACTTCGTGGAAGTTACTTACCTTGGAGAACGTAAAACACGTACTGGTGATTGCCAATAACTTGATCTCAGGATATCTGTTGTGCAATACAGGCTTGAGGATGAACATCAATGCTGGTCAGATGGTGATGTTGTACAAATGAGCATACTTCGGAAAGGCTTTCTATATTGAAGGAATGTTTATTTTATATCTTGTAACTTTTTTTTGAAAATGTTAATCAAATGTCTATTTCTGGTTACTCTCTTGAATCGTGGCACAATGGACTATGATATATTCATTATAAAAGAATTAATAAGATGTATAGTCTAAGCCTTATCTCCAAATGTAGGGGTAAAAAGGGGGAAAATATGAAGTCTGTGCGCAGACTAAATTGTAAGGAAACCTTTCATATGAGAAATGAAGTACGAATCTTCTGGAGTTGGTACACTCATATATCTATGACTTCAAGCAATTCTTCACAAAGGTCACGATGAAGTGCTTCATTACTTTCATCGATGACTTCTCGAAATATGCATTCGTCTATCTTCTTATATCAAAAGATGAAGCGTTCAAAAAGTTCAAGGACTTCAAGGCTGAAGTTGAGCATCAAACATGACAATAACTCAAGAGACTCATGAGCAATCAAGACAGAGAGTATAATACCCTTGAATTTACATTTTCTATGAAGAACATAGAATTGTCAATGAGATGACTGCTATGTATTCTCTCCAATCTAATGGAATAGCAAAAGTAAGAACAAGATATTAACATTGATGATTAACTCTATTTTGTCAAATACGGGTTTTCTGAATTGCTTATGGGGAGAAGTTGTGCTTACGACTATATTTACTCTCAATAGAGTACGCAACATCTAACGTTACTCCTAATTAACTCTGGTTCAAGGTCAGACCCAATTTGAATATCATTCGGGGGGGTATTTGGCATATATAAAGCTTCCCAACATCAAGATTAGAAGATATGAACAAGGACTAGGATTTCTATATTCCTAGGTTATGCTAAAAAGAGTGATCCTCGGTGGTTCCTTGATATTGAATCAAAACATATTATTGAATCTCGCGATACAGAATTCTTTGAGGACAAGTTTGCAAAATAAATATTGTTCTTGCGAATATTCTGGAGAACAATGTAAGTATCGAGGAGGCTAGTACTTTTGATGAAGTTGTGTTCAAAGAGGAGATTGTCGTTGAAGAGACAAGGTTTGAAACATAACTCGCAGAGTGATATCAAAGCAATTAAGGAGGCCGAATGACTTCGGAGAGGACTTTGTCACCAATCCTGTGGAAACATATCTGCTTACCTATGATGAGGCGATGAAAACCAAAGATACTACTTTTTAGAATGAGGCAATCAATGATGAGATTGACTCAATAACATCTAATAACACTTGGGTATTGGTTTATCTGCCTGAAAGAGCAAAATATATCGGAAGCAAATGGATCTTCAATAAGAAGATGAAGGCCGACGGAACTATTGATAAGTTCAATGCTAGGCTAGTAGCTAAAGGGTCTTCCTAAAAATAGGGGATCGATTATTTTGACACATGGTCCAGTTGTGCGGATAACAACTATCAGGATATTGATTGCTCTAGATGCAATTCACAAGTTGATGATTCATCAAATTGATGTCAAAATGGCATTCCTAGAAGGAGATCTGACCAAAGAGACTTAAATGAAGCAGCCAGAAGATTTTATCATCAAGGGTCTTGAAGACAAGGTGTGCAAATTGATAAAATCTTTGTATATTCTAAAGCAAGCTCCCAAGAAGTGGCATAAGAAGTTTGATAAAATTATCATATCAAATAGTTACAAGGTCAACGAGACTGTTAAATATGTATACACCAAGTTCACTGATGGTAAAGGATAATTGTGTGTCTCTATGTAGATGATATGCTAATTATGGGTACAAACTTAGAATGCGTCACAGAGACAAAGAAGTTTCGTGCTTCAAAGTTCAGTATCAAGGACATGGGAGACGTTGATATTATCTTAGGGATAAAGAGCATCCGGATGGAAGCTGGGCTTAGTTTATCATACGCTCAATACGTAGAAAAAATGCTCATACGCTATGGATAACAGAATCTTCCAGGAATTGATACTCCGTATATGTGTGACAAGAAGTTAAAGCCAAATTCAGGAGAAAGTGTCAGGTAGTTGGAGTACTCAAGCATTATTAGAAGCTTAATGTATGCTACAAGTGCCACCAAACCTGACATCGCTTTTGCCGTAGGGATGCTGAGTCGTTTCATGAGCAATCCAGGTATGGAACACTAGAAAGATGTAAAGAGAGTTATGAGATATCTCATGAGGACTCAGAAATTTGCATTGCACTACAACGATCAACTAGTTGTAGTAGAATGTTTTAGTAATGCTAGTTGGTGGCTACTAAGGAAGAGAAAAAAAAATGCTTTATGGTGGTCAAATTTGATCCCTAAGCTACCTACTAAAGAATTTTCACAAAGAGAAAAAAATGTGATTCTTACGATTATCAAATTTGCAAACAAATTGAGTTTATTTAGTTTCTTAATAGAAGTAGTTTTAGAAAATAAAAGAAATATTTATAAATTAATTTCAAATTAATTCTAACATAAATGCTTATTAGCTAATTGAACTAATAAATTAAAAAGGTTAAGAATTTGAAATCATACACATGAAAAAAATTAGGAATTAGAAATTTTGGTTCAGGGGAATTACATTTATGTTATCGATATAGGTTGTTACAATCATAAATCCATATGATTTCTTGACAAAAATACAAAGGAATATTTTATTATTTATATATCCTTGGCCGATCAAATACTCAATTAGGTGGTTATATCACATCCGACCATATTGTTTTAATCCATAAAGTGAACACCTAAACCTGATTAAGAGCATATTTCGGGGTTTAGAACTATTTGCATTATTCGGACAAAGGCCTTCAAGGACCTTTGTATATATCTAGAAATCAATTCCTCATAAAGATATGTTGTAACCACATATATTAGCAGTATGTTCAATTTTTCAAAAACTACCAAACTAACAAGGTAGTAAAACATAACGACGTCCATTTCTCATCATAATCAATCCTAGTAAGCTGAGAGATGACTTGTTCCACGAGGTGTGCTTTATAATTTTCTATTTTATTTATCCTTATTACACTTTCTTATGAAGACCCACTTGCATCCGATAGGTTTTACATTAGGTGATGTTGAAACTACATGTCCAAACACTTTTTTCTTCTCTAAGGAATCTTACTCGACCTAAATTGCTTCTTTCCAGTTTGACCAATCATTTCTACATTGATATTCTTCAATAAAACACAATTTAATATCTTCACCCATTATAATGTTAGTTACCACTGAATATGCAAAATACCATCAATCATTATCTCATTCCTCTTCCACAACTAGCTAGTCTAAGCTAGCATATTAGACAAAGATTTTTTTTCGATTCTCGGATATGGGATTTTGTGCACTCGTCTCTTCCATGATGATTCATAATAGGAATAATCTCATTAGTTGAATAGTTTGCGATAGCGACATGATTCGAGGGGTACCAAGCTCCTTCTCTTTTGCGAAAAGGAATTATTTGTACGGAATGGTTTGCAACACTCCATCCCGCGGAGATATGATTGTCTACCTTCGGTATACCGTGTCACACTTTGGGTGTGGCATGCTATCCTTCAAGGATAGCCCCTTGTCATCCTTCAGGGGCGACATTTCCTTCAAGAAATTTTTTATGTTCGAGTGTGACTTCTATCCTTACAGGCTCATTTTCGACAAGGGTATATGATCTTATCACTTCCGCTAGACCATAGAACACGTCTTGGGTATTTTACACTACCATAAAAAGTTCTAAGATCCTCCATACTTTATTATCACACTAAGTTATGCAGGGATTCAGATAAAACGGAGTGGTCATTGACCATGTCAATTCAAATCATTCTTCAGAAAAGTTGGCGCTCTTATCTCACCCTAACAGTGGGAAGACTATCCCATCAAAGTAAAAAATCTACAAATTTATGGTAAGGAGGTCGTCTATCGAGGGCTCTAAATAGAGAATAATTGATGGCATGTTATAAATGACATAATTTTTTATATTTCTTTAAAGGTCCATTTTGGTACATTTTTGGCTACGCAACTGGCACATAGGTTGCACACCTAAAGATAATAAATGTGAAATGTCAGGTTCTTACCCAGTAACTAACTGTAAAGTCGAATAGGTTTCGGCGGCAATGGGCCTTAGGTGACCAACATATGTTTACATTTAATATTGTTTATCCCCACACAGAAATAAAAAGTTTTGTGCGCATTAACAAAGTTCTATCGATCGACTGGATATGCTTAATAAATGCTTCTGCGAGATCCTTTTAGGTGTGAACATAAGGAACTAGATGTCCAACTTCAATCCCAAAGGACATACAGTAGTCATCAAATGTCTTTTACGTGAATTCCCCTGCATTATAAAGTCTTATGGACTTTATCTGATAATCTGGATGGTGAGCCCACAACTTGATTAACTGCGATAAAGGTTTTACAAATATAGCATTTCGTGTGGACAACAAGGATACATATGACCAAAGAGTCAATGTATCAATCAATATCATGAAATATTTAAAGTATGTATGATGGTTGGATCGGTCCATATAAGATATCCCCTTGAATCCGTTGTAGAAAAGATGGAGGGTTAAAGTATATCTTTGTGGAGACGATCTTAGATTCAATTTTCCCAAAGAGTATGCTTGGCAAAGCATATTGAAATACCCGAGATCCTTACTACTGGTAAGGTGATGCCCGTGTATAGATTTAAGAATATGATGCATCAAGTCTCGATCCAGGTGACTCAGACGGTCATGCAAAAGCATAAGCGTGCTCATTTGGCCTAAGAATGGTCACATGATGGACCTCTATCGCTTAAATGGTTATTGAGTACAACCCATTGAGGAGGAGAAATCTTTTCTAAGATATGCTTCTTCCTGTATGCATTCAAAGTTATGCAAAGATATTCCACTCCATTTTTAGTGGTCTTAGCATAATGACTGCATTGTTGGATATCCTTAAAACTCAACAACGCTCATCCGGAATGGGAAGAATATAAGGAGACTTCAATTATTTAGTACCATTAGACAACATATGAAATAAGTAATTATGCAACTATCTATCAGGTTTTATAGACCTGATAGGGTTGTCATAGTATTTTCCTTAGGGACGAAATTAGAAAATTATTTATATATATTCACGGGGAATAGTGTGCATAATTGCATTATTTAGTAGACATCTAACTTTTTCACTTGTCATATTTGGACAAAATTAATTGAATTTGGTCACATGTATGCAAAAAATAATAATAAAAATTTAATAATTCGGACAAAGACTTCATTGAAAATAATATCCAAATAAAAATGAAATTATAATTCATCATTTAGTAATCCTGACAGTATCCAAACATGAGGCACATAAGGTCATCTATGTCCATTTATCCTTCCATCTGCTAATGGTAGTCTCCAACTTCAAAAGTAGTGTCCAATGGATCTATATTTAATTTAGACCACATTGGTCTCTATCTAATGTAGTCATGAACGATACTCCTTTAATATGTGAGTAGGGGAACGATAGGTATGAGACTAATGGTTTGTCCCACCATAATGATAGAACATATTGGAATTAGCATAAGTAGAAGCATGATCATTCTTATTCTTCTTGAAGTTGGCAATCATGAAAGCTAACTGGGCATATTTGTTGTCATGGTTTCCTCTTTGGCAACCCTAATTTCTCTTCCCTTTTACATGGTTGGGTTTTCTCGTCCTGTCGTGGCTCATATTTCGACTTTGTCAGTTTTGATGTCTGGAATACACTATGTTGGCTACAAGAAATGGTATGGCATCCGCGCCAATAGAATGGGCATGACGGTTCTTCATCAGGAGTTCATTGTTCTTTTATTGAGAATAATGAGAGTAATCATCTACAAACACTTGGTAAATTTTCTCTCTCTATACTACTACATTAGGAGCATGCTAGAGGAGTGGAAAGTTGATTAGGTCCTCCGAAATATATTACGCCGTCAAGTCCTTGCAAAACTAAAAGAAGGATAAGATGTGATATACTTTTGATTTGTACTCATTCACGGATTTAGAATCCTAAAAGCATAGGTTTTTCCAGTCGCCTTGTTTCTGGTAGGTAGATGAGACACTGATGGTCAAAATCCTCTTCAAGATCCAGATAGAGAGCTCTCGGTTTCTCTTCGGCGAGGTACTCCATCTGCAATGCGTTAGGCATATGCTTGTGGATAAAGATCATGGTAGTTTCCTTGTTAGCTTCATCTTCTTTATTCATAGGCTCGATATGGTTCTCTTAAGTTCTTGCAGTGAGGTGACGATTGACATCATGGACCCACATTAAGTAGTTTCTTCCGAAAACTTTTAGTACGATTAAATCAATCTTGTTCAGGTTCGACATCATATTGTTCGAGAATGATCTCGCGATCGTGAAACTTTGCACGGTAGAGCTACATGTTGATAACGTGTTGTAGTCTAAAGGACTAAGAGATTCTTCAGTAACTCTATTAGAAGGAAAAAAAAAAAGAGAAAGAGAAAAATCTTTGATTGTATTCTTTACGTAACCCTACGAAGCATTTTTTTTCTTTTCAATATATTCACAAGCCTTTAGGATATTACAAGGAGATTGGTTGAAATCTTTAAGAGATAAGGATATCTTTATTTAGTTATAATTATCGCAATCACCTAGTTAGACAAAAACTAACTACAACAATTAGCATAATTTAGGATAGAAAGTGAGTATACCTTTGAATAAAATAATAGGACGTTATATATAGGCTTTCTTTTTATGCTCCCAAAGTAGGTTTTATGATCAAGAAGTAATCTCCTCAAAATATATTTTTTATCTTATCCTTAAGGTTAAAAAAAATTCAAATGAGCCAATTGGCAACCACTACGTAGGCAGTTGTAAGTGGGTTGTAACTCATTTGGTTGTAATCCTAGCATTGCACAAAGAAATTAGATTCAATGGATGGGGTATTAGATTAGGTAGGGATAATGAGAACTCCCATAATCTTTTATAAATATTTAATTATTGTCACAATTTACATATCAAAAGATTCGTGTTTCAGCCTAAGTTGTCTAATAAGGAAAGTTAGTTGGCTCTGACATGAGCCTCTAAGCTTGGGCCTCAACATATATATTATTGCTATAATAGAACTAATTCGATCGGACATAAGGACCTTTTTTTTTTCTTTTTCTATTGGTTAAATTTTTTTTCTACCATTATGTAATAGAAATAATATTTTCTTTATTTGTTTGATTACAAGAAATTAAAAAACTATTTGAGAAGGGAGGGGGGGGGGACCTGCTAGAAAATTGGAGGAAATATGGGAAAGTTTAAGAGAAGTTAAGGCTACGACTGTAAGTTTGAAAAACATTACAAAATGAGGAAGGAAATAAACTCACTGTTTTCTTCTTCTTTTTTCCTTATTTATTATTGATTATAACCATATTTGTGGATCTTGTTGGGCCAAGTCTTGGATAGGCTGAGCTTGGCCCATTTTCTAATAATGGGGCTAAGGGCTGATATAATCCTATGATTTCTTGCATGCAAAAGTTGATGAGTTTTCTATAATATCAAATCACAATCACATAAATAATGATTCCCTAAGTAGAGCATTGATGATCTTCAATTCAACCATTTCGTATTCGAAAGAAGAAGAAAATGTCCACCTACAGTCTTGATCCACAACACAGTAGACAAACTTGTTTAAAGTGATGAGTTCACAATCGAAACTTCTTGAAGTATTTCCCAAGTACACATTTAGGATATAATTAGTGGATCTAGGTTAGATGGTATTAGTTTATGCAACTAAAGTATGAAATATTCTAGATCCCGTTTGGTTTAGTGTGATGTAATCTCGTAATCGCAATGTAATCAAATGAAGAAAAAAAAAATTCACTTCATTACATTATGATTACAATTAAATTACAGTGTACCAAATGAGACCTAAGTGTACTTAGCAAGTAGCTTTTATGTTACCACTCAAATTCTGCTTCCATGAAACATAGTAGTGGATTGTGTAAAAAACAATTGATAAATAAGGCTTGGCAGAGGATAGATATGGTCCGACACACACCCTTCCTCTCTATATTTGGATTCTCTCAGAAAATAAAACTTTTAGGAAGAATTTAATTTTTCTTATACAAAAAAAATCCTAACCACATTACTTCTTGACTAGAAATTTCTTAGAGAAGATAATTCAAATTGAAATCAGTATCAATATTTTAAAAACCGGACCGAAGCCGATCAGGACATTGGGTTGGATCAAACCGGTCCAACGATGGATTAATCCGTGTTGAACCAATTATATAGATTTACAATCTTAATATATTGCATAGTACAATTAGTAATTTTGCTTAGAAATTTTGCATTTTATCATAGTAGAATTAGTCTAAAATCAAATATATTAACTTTGATTGTATGTAAAGTTCAAAAAAAAAAAAAAAATCTGGGTCAAATCTGCTCAATATCTATCAAATGGTTCGGTGATATGACGGTCTGGGTGGATCGGATTGACTGAATTTTTAGAAAAATATATAAAACTACTGGTTCAAGAATTGACCAGTTTAATAAATAAGCTGGTCCGATCCGATTTTTTAACACTGATCAGGATTAGAACTGTCAAAACGGGCCAGGCCCGTTGGGTCGGCCCGCCCCGCTAATAAAAAAGGTGGGTTGGGCTATACATATAGAGGCCCGTTTCGCAGCGGGCCTCGGTGGGTTGGCCCGTGCGGGCTGCGGGCTTGGGCGGGGCGGGCTAGCCCGCGGACTTGCTGCTGTTGTGTAAAATACTAAAATGTAAATGTGTAATAAGTATATTAAGTAATACTTATATGATATAAATATATATAAAATGAAGGCTGATTGCTGAAGCAGTGAAGCCACTACTATTTCACTTTCAGTATTTCTAACCAGCCGGCCCTAACCCTAATCTAATTCATTCCTATTTCTCTGCGCTCGTCCTCCTTCCTGAGTCTCCTCTCTCCTGAGTCCCGAGCGACTCCCCGAGTCCGACTCCCCGTCCCGACCCCGAAGGCCGACTCCCCGAGTTCGACTCCCCGAGTCCGACTCCCCGAGTCTGACTCCCCCGTCCCGACCCCGAGCGAGCATCCCGACTCCCCGAGTCCCGACTCCCGACTCCCGACCCCGAAGGCCGAAACCGAAAGGCCTGCAAGTGGAGATTGACAGCACCACAAGTTTAGGCATTGACATGTGAAATTTTGATCCTGCCAAGTTCCAATGTCATGTGAAATTTTGATTCTGGCATTGACAACACCACATGTTTAGGCGTTTAGCTGCAAATGTGTGGCAAATGGTGAAATGGAGCCATTCTTAATTTTTGTTTTTGTGATGGCATTGGTGAAGCGGGCTGGCCCGTCTGGCCCGCGGACCGCCGGCGGATTGGGCTGGGCTGGAATTTTCAGGCCCATTCAAATGGTGGGTTGGTCCGTCCCGCCCCGCTAAATAGTGGGTTATGATGAGTTACGGGCTGGCCCTCTCCGCCGGCCCGTCCTGACAGCTCTAATCAGGATGCTCAACTAAAGGATGAGGACATAGACTATGTTTTCATTAAAGGGGAGTGAAAACGTAATTAATTATTAAAAGTCTGGTATCCTACATGTATAGTGAAAACGCCATTGTAACAGAAGCTTTAATTAAGAAGATTACTAACTATAGCTATTGATTGTAGTGGTCGGTAGTAGACAAGGATTGATGGGAACAACATCTTTAACATTAACAAATATATGTAATCCATGTTCCTACCAAGACGTCTCACCTAAAAGTAACAAATGCCCATTACAAAAAAGCTTCATCTACTGCCTATCAAACATCATCAATATGGACATTGCTGGTGAAGAAGATCTACGACCAAGACTTTCTAAAGGGAGAAAATATCATATGTATAAAATATAAAAATAAATACACAATCCTTCCTATGTTTCATGGTTACTATAAAAACTATTCATATTTTAAAAATAATTATATAGATTACCTCTCAGCTTTATATTTTATTTTTTTAAATATAACTCTCTGTAGAAAATAAACATATAGTAATGGTCCGTGTACTTAGTTTCAAAATAGGAATGGTTTGTGTAATTAAGTGTAAAACATAGAGTAGTTAATATAAATTGTCTTTCTTCTTTTTCATATATTTTTTTATTTTTTTATTTTTTTATTCATGTGAGTCAGTCTACATCTAGCACATCCTAGTCTACTTAAGCACATCCGAGTTCGAATTTCTAATTCTTTGTATATAAGCATGCTACTGATATTAGTAGCTAGTAGTAGTAGTGCAAACTAAGCGAAAACGAGATCTTGAGAGTTCGTCGAGCTAATTAATTGTAATCGGAGATCGCATTAGTTATACTTTCCCGGATCTGGAACGTTAGACCAAAAGATCAGGACGCATTTCTGATTACAATAGTAATAGTGCCATAAGTGGGCTTTGACTCATTCGATCACTTCCAATCATTTTGTTAATTAGCATGCACTTGGGATGTTATAGTTTATAGATGCTTTGAAACCACAATGGGTGGTTCGTAAAGTCCTTTTGCTCAGGTGGCAAAGGTTGAAGAGATCTGAATCCAAAGACATTTAGAGACGTACATAGCAAAATACTTCAAAACATCGACCACCGAATTCTCCACAGATAACCAATTACTATGATCCCGCTATACAAATAACACAGACATTATCAACAACATATATATGGTGGCTTTGCCATCTGGACAAATCCATCTCTATTGCAAATGGAAACTAGTCGTCTCTTTTTCTAGAGACTGCTACCTTACAACCTCTCTAAAAGAACGTATAAAATAATGAGATTGTTCAACATTCCAACACCTTACAAAAGTGCACTCACCAAATAATGGTTGTCCTGTACCATACGACGGCGAAGAATTCTCTGATGAAGTATAGATGGATTCCCATTAGAAATCATTTTCCTCCCTTGAAGTGTAAACCCTAATGGTTATCTCGTAGAATTTGGTGGAGCTCCTTCAAACTTAGAAAAGCATACAATGAATCTTCCCTTAGCCTCCCTCCTTTAAATAGACTAACAAATCCTAATTTACGATTTAGAAATTCCTAAATTAGCCCCTTAAAACAACCAACACATTTGGATAAATTAAAACCATTAACAACAACCCAAATATTTTGAACCCGTGTTCGATCGAAATTTCGTCGGACTCAGGTCCTTACGCACTTGCTGCTGGGAAAACCCAAAATCTCGATAGAATTTCAGTCACTGGCCATAAGCCAGTTTTGATCCCATCTTGCGTTCGATCGATCGTCATCTTCGCGTGCAATCCGCCACCGCACCTCGACGCTCCAGACCTATTCTTCGACCTCTCATCAATTGGATACCCAACAAACTCTCCCTCCAGTCTGATGAGTGGGTGGACCACCATGGCTCCTCAATCAGACTCTATGATTTTTACCCCGGGACAGAGTTCCTGCTCCTTCCATCCTCCACCCCGAATCTGCTGAATTGTTCCACGTGCGATGTCGTCTCCAGTTGCTCGAACACCATATAGACATTTACTTTCATATGAAGAATCTTTTGAATCATTGGGGTCTACTAGTGATCAATAACTTAACCAAGATGAAGGTTCCTGACATCATTCTCACCGCAATTCTCGGTTTTCTACCTCCTTCTGTTTTCCAGCGAAATGAGCTATGTAGAAGCATGGGAATTACGCAGAACCATGCGCTCCAAACAAACACGCACGTGGGCGCATCCCTATAAGAAGAAGACCATGCGCTGCAAACATCATGCGCCAGGCATCTCATGCGCATAACAAAACTGGCACATCCAGACAACAGAATCATGTGCCTAAAATTACTACATAGTATTAAAAACGCATGAGAGGATTTATTTTCATTGATATTCATGATTACATACAGTGAAAGTATATTACATAAATGGATTTTCATTGATATACATGATTACATGGATAATACACTACAAAATTGGGCATGCCTTAATTATACAAGATATGAGCAGGACTCATCTCGACCATATGGATGAGCTGCTGGTAGCATGCGCAGTTCATCAGCCATGTGAATGAGGCGCTGGTCGAATGGGGTTCAGATGGGCAATCAATCCAACCCCGGTAATCAACATCTTGGCTCCGATGGCACTCGATGTAGTCTCGGGGTATAATGCAGCTAGTGCGATGCACGAGCAGGGACTGCTCCGTCCACAGTCAGCCAAGTGCATCTCAGTCTTTTGGCAAGTTCCTTCATCAAGATGGTCGCTTCTTTGAACGAAGAGGTCTATAATCTTAGTCCATGGTGCTCGACTCGCCAATGAGGAGGCTCACGACCATCGAAAGCTAGGGCTGTCTCGAACATGAAGTATGGGGACGAACGAAAAGTCTGTTTCTTCCAAAAACATCCCTATTTATAGGCCAAAGCATGGTCAAACACATGCGCCAAGTGGCAAATAGTCAAAAACTCAAAAATTAATGCGATGAACCTCACATTAATGGTAATGAATCTGGCACCTCAATTTTGACTAAGTATGATCAAAAGTCATCATTTCGATTCATGTGCCATATGCAGCAGCAGCGCTTCAGAAATTTGAGCAAAACCATGTGCCTCCTCAAAAATCGGTAAACAAGGTATGCCAAGGACACTCAGCTAAATTATGCGCCAAATAGACCATGCGCCTCTCCAAATTAGCTCATCAACATTTAATACAACACTGACAAACGTGTCACATGTCAGCTGTCACTCAAATATGGTACAACATGAGCCTCTAAAGATGTGCAGATGATGGCTAGACAACAGTCCAAGCATCACCATTCCTGACTCCTTGAGGCCACTTCAGATAAAGACAAAGATGCTTTGAAGTTCGAACTGATAGCCAACGTCAGCACATACGTCGACGTTATCATTACTCATTTGACGGTTACAGTTGTGCCATGCCACGTGGCTTAAACCTGACTATCTCTCGTGTGTGCCTCTAAAGTCATACACCCAGACTGGCCATGCGCCCTAGAGGCCATGTGCAAAGTTCCCTCATATACTGAATCCTGCCAGCGTATCAGATCTATTATGTTTCAACAGATTAAGATCTTTGAGTAATGTACACGTGCCACGTGTCATGGGCTGGGTCATGCCTATGAACGGGTGCCAACCATCCAATATCTCAGCAACAGATGAATTCCAACAACTGCCACGTGTCAGCTCACCCGCAGCCCAACAGTGTAGTTACAACATATTCAGTTCAAATTTCATGCGCACAACGCTCCTGCACGGCAAACCCATGTGCACATGGATATAATTTTATAGAATTGCTATAAATAGTAGGAGCCTTCCTTCAATTCAGTCCCCCGAATTATCCACACAGTGACATCTAGAGAGTCAGAGCAATTTTTGCTCGTCGTCAGATCGTCAACGGAATAAAGGAACCACTACAGTGTTTGATCTCCACCGTCACACATTCCCATAATAAAAAATATTGTACTTAGAGTTCCTGGGATTTCTTTGTACTCTTTTTTCGTTTGTAATACAAAAGTTCATATAATTTTTTGTTCATGGCAAACATGCTCATGTTCCAAATAATTTTTTTACTATTGATTGTGCCAGACAAGCAACCGGTGCGGTTCAAGCTCCCGAACTTGTCCACTTCACTATACAAAACATCAATATAGCGACTGAGATTTTCGTCACTAAACACAAATAGTACCAGAAAGCTGATGAAAAAACTTTATCTTCGGACTGAGTATTGCTAATCAAAATATTCCTTCCTTATTTGATATTGTGTCATTCCTTCCTTATAGATATTGTGATTGAGTATTGATTATCGTATTATATTATCATCTTGTCTTCCTGGAGTTGAGATATTATTAACATGTTTCATATACTATTATGTGAGATGGATAGATAATATTATTGACCTAGACAGCATTCTATCGTCGATGTTGCGGCGTAGGCTGGACGTACCCACGTACTCGTGTTCGATCATCCTGGTGCGGGTCATGACATTTCAATACTACCTATATCTCGTGTTGAAAGTTGTCTTCGTCTTCCTTTCTATCCTTCACCTGATGGTACCCAAACCTGAGATCAGTTTTAGAGATCAAATTTTCCCCACTCAACTTGTTTTTTATGGTGATATTGTTCAAAGCCCGATAGTCATACACATCCTGACCGTCTCATCCTTCTTAGGCACAAATAGAACCGGTGCTCCTCAAGGTGAAGTACTAGATCTGATAAATCCTTTGTCTACTAGGTCCTTGATATGCTCCTTTATTTCATTTAGTTCCTTAGGATTAATTATGTAATAATTTTAAGACACTATATATGCTCCTGGCACTAGGCCAATAGTGAACTCGATATCCCTATCTGGTGGTAAACCTGGTAGATCGCCTAAAAAAATGTCTATAAACTCTGTGATAATATGATGAGGCTATTTCTTCTCTTCAATTATTGCTCATAATTTATTCTCCCAATCCTTGCCTTAACTTCCCTTTTAACCTCGAACTTTAGCTCCTCTGGTGGACTGAATATCACACTCCCTCAATGACAGTCTATTATCGTGAAGTGTTCACTCAACCAATCCATTCCAATAACTAAGTCCAATCCTAGAAATAACATTATGAATAACTTCTCCTTAAGTTCTCTGCCCGCTACGGTGATATGACAATCATTTCAGATATCATTAACTGGCACTATAACACCAGTCATGATTCTACAAGTCATCTTGGTGAATCTAGCAAATATGTGATACTTGATCATTTGATACTTGATCATGAATTCTATGGATGAAAAACTATGGGAAGCCCAAAAATCAAATAATACAGTAGCAGAAGAAGAAAAAAATTAAAGTAAGATGAAACCAGTGATGACATCTATAGTAGGCTTTGCCTCCTCAATAGCCATAACAAAGGATCTTTCCTGAGATGGTGCTCCCCTCTACTGCTGGTGCTATGCAAATCTCTATTGCTAAGTCGGAAGGGGTGGGCACCTCAGCGGAGCTCCCGGGAAGTCCTAATGGGCCCCTCTATGCTGGAACTGGGCCTATTGTTGGATGAGGAAAGGCTACGAAACACTCTCTGGCCTGGTCATCAGATGCC
Source organism: Iris pallida (assembly GCA_029216955.1). Classification (NCBI taxonomy): domain Eukaryota; kingdom Viridiplantae; phylum Streptophyta; class Magnoliopsida; order Asparagales; family Iridaceae; genus Iris; species Iris pallida. The sequence goes on from JANAVB010036819.1 coordinate 1,328,501, forward strand.
TCAAAAATCAAGCAATGCCCAAGACGCTTTCTACACACCTGTGATATGTGTCCCTTCTTTTGACAATATCCACAAGTGGAAGGCTGCAGGATCTGTCTCTATGGCTGCTGAACTGGAGCCATAGAAGGAAGCTAATTCTGTGGTGGAAAAGTATTCTATTGGAAGTTGGGGCACTTAGCTGGCCCTAGGTTGTTGCCTCTTCCATAAGTCTCCCGCTTCCTTTTTGGACGAAGGTCCAAATCGATCTCAACTCCCTGGGCAATCGATACTATCTCGGCATAGGTCTTTGTGCCATTAGTAGTGACATGGATGCGAATTTCCTTAGCCAGCCCCTGACAAAACCTTCTGGCTTGGTCTTTTGGATCTCTCACCATGTAATCAGCAAAACGGCTTAATCAGCCAAACTTGAAAGCATACTCGTCCACCGTGCGAGTCCCTTGTTCTAAATTTTGAAATTGTTTCTCCTAGACCTCTCTACCCACTACAGGAAAAATAATTCTTCTTGAATAACTCTCTAAATCTCTCCTAAGTGGGTCCACGTACTGCGAGCTTAGGTTCTTTCCTGAACCAAGTCCTGGCTAGATCGTGGAGCTAAAGTATTTCAGCTTCTATCTTTAGATTGTCTGGAAACCTAGCAACATGGAGTAGTCTCTCTATATCTTCAATCCACTCATCTGCATAGATGATCCCTTCTCTACCACAAAAGTCTCTTGGATTAAGCCTCTCAAAGTCTAGGATGTTGCCCTCATTGGGTTGGGTATGCTTTGGTTGCGGCTGGGTGGCCATCTTTTCCATGGCAGCCAAGGCAACTAAGTAGGCATTTTCTATACTCTCTCTCTCATGATGGTAATCTTCTACTTCTGAGCCTCGATCTGAGTCGTTGGGCCTCAATCATGCCCCTAAACAACTCATAAAGCTTGGCTCCATCTATAGACAGGGACCCGATAGTGGGCATAGTAGAGGTAGCTCCTTGAGTGCGGCCCCGCGTCCCCCTTCTTCCCTTTGTCATTCTCTGGATTAGAGAAAAGGAAAATAAGTCTTTAAAATGAGATGCAACAATTTATAAAATAGCAAAATAGTACACTATGCAATCCTAGCATGATGAGTTCCTAGACTTGCATGGACCACCATAAAACTATGTTACGATCCACTCCTGAATAGTCGAGCATGAATCAAATCGCACCGGCCTATGCTATTGTAGACAATGGTAGTCAGCCGTCTAAACATTATAAAACATTAATAACAATATATCGATGTACTTATCACAGCTCTACTATATACGTGCCCTGTCACAATAATCACCAGAGCTTTTCTCTATTTTTTACATGTCCTTTTACAAATGGTATCTGGAGATAAATTCGATAATAATAAAGGCAACTACCTACTCAGTACATACTCAAATCATAATACAATCAACATATATATATATATATATATATATATATATATATATATATATATATATATATATATATATATATATATATATATATATATATATATATATATATATATATATATATATATAAAGCATGAAGAAGTCATAGATCTCTCCCAGAATATGCTCCGGGTTCTGAGTAGCCTCCACACTAGCCTCTATTAACATGTCCTCCTGTGGGCCATAGTAAGTGGGGTAGTCCATATCATCCTCACATGTATATGTTATCTAGTCAAGAAATGAGCAAAGTAACATATATCTAATAATACCAACAATATGATGTAATAATACAAATGTATAGCAACTAGAAATAACGAGTAAGAAAATAGTTGTCTACATGCACTAGCTATGTATGGCACATGCAATCAGAATACTAATAAGCATGTAGGGGCTAATAAAAAATAAGGTATATCATAAAATGATATGCTAGCAGTCACACATGTAATGGACATAAGACACGTCTCACGATGGTGCTAGAAGTCATAATTTGTCCAAGGCTAGGTAATTACATGCTACACTAGTGTCCTCGATCCCTCCCGACATGACACAACACGACATGACAACACGAATAGAACATGTGATAAGATTGCAAAATATGAAATGCACAATTGTAAAGTAAAATTGAGGAAGTATGTACTTGCCTTAACCAAGGCAAAAAAAATAGTACTAAGTCCTCCTAGAAAATCATACGTAAAAGATTAGGTTCTAATTTAATAATAAGTCCTAAACTAGACTCTTTGTTCAAAATCTTCTAGAATTCCTTGTCGACCACTAATTCTTGATTAACTAACTGACTAACTAATTAACTAATTTTTGATAACTAATCTCTTTACTAGGCTTGTAACTAACTTTTGAATACTAAAAAATTATTCTTTGCTATTCATGAATTATTAACTAAAGAAGGACCTAAGGCCCATAAACCTAATTCCTAACCCATGGAATATACCCAGCCCATATGTACTGAATTTCCCTATTTAATAATTATTAATCAACCTATTTCCCGGTCCAGGCCAAAGGCCCAGTACCAGCTTGGTCCACATGCTTAGCCAAATTCAAAATCTAAAATGCTTGCCATCATCTTGACTTCTCCAAGATGTTGTGTCACATGACTTATCCATGTGTTTGTGTCTAGAGTACAAACACAAATTTGTATATGAGAACATAAATTTCCTACTTGCTGAACTCGACATATATACGAACAAATACAATTCGTATCAAAACTCAAGATACATAGCTCAATAGAAGAAAAAGTTAACATTAATTTACTAGTGCAAAACAGCGGACATGAGTCGTGGAACGTTCCACAAGTACGAGAGAAGTTTGTTGATCGTGAGGCAACTCTAGAGGGAGGTGAATAGAGTATAGCAGAAAATTATCCCTCTAAAAATATTAAAGTCACAGTACCAACTATATAAAATAATAAGCACAAATATGTAAACTAAAAGTGTAAAGTTCAGAGATAGAAAGCAAACGCAAACACCGAGGTTTATACTAGTTTTTCTCTGAGAGCTAGTCTAGTCTCGATAACTCTAGCTCGATATTGAATCCACTATAGAGGAAAACAGAAGCTTTGATCTGAAGCTCTTGTGACTGCTTATAAAATCGCGCTTTGATTTGAAGAGCACGACGACTTCAATCTCAAGCTTTTGAAGAAGCTTACTTGGAATTTTCCAAGATAGTACAACACTTAAACAAAACTTCTAAACCAAATTGCACTTCACCGATTTGGAGCACATGAAGTTTGTTTTTGAGTAGATAATGAAGATTTAGGCTCAATGGAATAGATGAGAAGAATGAGTGAGTGAATGATTAGTAATAAAGAAATGCTCATCTATTTATAGAACTTTATAGGACCGAGTTCGGGTAGAGTTTGTTCGTCCAACGTTTAAAAAATCAAACGTTGTAAGCCGAGTCACCAAGAGAGGAGGCTGACTAGGGTTTCTGTTTTGGGCAACCAAATTCTGTGCAAGTTCGAACAGAACTTGGTCCGAGTTCGTTTTCCTAATTTCAAAATTTTCCTAATTTGTTTTATGTATAGTTTGTTTTTGGAATGAACTTGGTATTTGGATTGGATTCAAGTCAGAAGTGACTGATAGGTGTGGGTAGGCTTTTTAAGTGGACTTGAGTGCTACGAAAATTGCTGAAGTGCAATACGACTCACAATAAGTCCTAGACTAAATAAAGAAAAATACATAACAAAAGTAAAATTTGATCCGACTTCTTTGTGATGTACCATCTAGCACGCAGTCTTCTGTTTGTTCATATTGCGTTGTATTGAAACGTAGTTTCATTAATTATCGAAATTAGATCGACCATGACCAATAGGCCAACACAGTTTCTTTGTTCATCCAAACGACAGTTTGATCAATATGAATTGGCGGTCTACCTCTGGAATGTTTCAAAGAATGGACGACGTGCATATTTGAAAAAAAACTTTCAAAGGATCTCCTTGATTTATGATGATCAAGAAATGAAAGCAATACCTAGAATCAAATAGAAGAGGATAGATGACTCTCCAGAACCGTTTGAGCTCATCATTTACTTGTCTAGTCGAGCTCACGGAACACAAATATGGTTTACCTCGTTACTGCCAGCTAAAAGTGCTAAGTTTAGTTCGAGTTCATTAAGGCACTGGATTGATCACCATTAATGTCGACCAACTAAAAATAGATCATCAACGGAGAGCAAACGATGAAGAAGAAAAAAAAGTAAAACTGATTAATGAAGAGGAATTTGAAATCAAGGACTCACCAAAGGATCCGCTGCTCGTTTGGAGAAAACATTCATATCTGGACGATCGATCGAGTCTCAATACTTGCATACCAGAGTTCGATATCAGGAGGAAGTCTCACCGATGGAGCTCCGTACTGGCATGTCGATTTTGTCGTCGGAGAAAAAGATTGGAGACCGATGAGCAATTGCTCGAGATCGATATGTTCTGTGCTTGTCGATCTGCTACTAGTTCTTGATCGATCGGGTCAGATTTGAATGAACGAAAGAGAAGATGATGATCTCACCTAGCTCGTTGTCGTCGATCGTCGCCAATGATCCTCGACGAAGCTGAGAGCTACTCCGGTGATCTCACTACTGATGATCTCGATCAACCTCCCGCCGCCATGGAGTGGTTGCCTGCATTCGGTAGGGATGACTTGTCACCGATTGGAGCTGCTGGTGGATCTCTGCCTAGGATCGCCGTTCGCTGAGAACTCTTTGGCCGAGGAATCGCCATGGCCTCAAGCTTAAACTCCTTGCACGAGAACTCAAGAATTGAGTAATCTATACAGTGGCTCTGGGACGAGCCCAAAGGCTCTATGAACAATGGTCTGTGTGAAAGATATAAAATAAATGGAAAATAAATTATGTATGAAATAATTAGGGTTTTTTAGGGTTCCAAGAGAAGTCTCTAGGCCTAGTTGGTTAGGGAGTTAGTTAGGTTAGTTGGAAAGATTGTTAGAAAAGTGGTTAGGTGTTGGAGAGGTGGTTAGGAGGTTGTTAGAAATTAGTTAGAGAGAAGTTTCTAATCCTCTTAATTAGCACGTGCTAATTAAGGATTAAGAAGAATACTAGATTCCTTCGAAATATTTCCTATACTTAACTAAAGACATGCTTAACTAATCTCTTCTTTACATAATTACCAAACTGCTAATGCCCATACCTCGATCTGAATGCTGTCTTCGGGATTACATAGTTAGTTAGATTAAGAAGTTTCTAATCCTCTTAATTAGCACGTGCTAATTACCAAAAATACGATTCATGAGGTCCATGAATACAGTCGGCTCATTGGTTGTTCCAAATGGCATAACAAGGAACTCCCAATGTCCATACCTCGATCTGAATGCTGTCTTCGGGATGTCCTGCTCTCTGACTCTGATCTGGTGGTATCTTGACCGTAAATCAATCTTCAAAAATACGGACGCCCCTTTGAGTTAATCAAATAAGTCATCTATCCTCGGGAGAGGATATCTGTTCTTGATTGTCACTGAGTTCAAGGTATGATAGTCAACACATAATCTGGATGTACCATCCTTCTTTTTCACAAGAAGCATCGGGGCTCCTCAAGGCGATCCACTAGCACGAATGAATCCCTTGGTTCTAAGTTCTTCAATCATCTTGTACAATATCTCTAACTCTGATGGCGCCATCCTGTAAACTCTGTCTGATACTGGTGCTGACCCGGGAATCAAATCAATGGTGAACTCAATCTCCCTCTCTGGTGGCATACCTGAAAGCTTCTCGAGGAAAACATCGAGAAATTCTTCTACAATTCTGGGAAACTGAACTGCTACTGCCACTGCCATCCGCAACACTGGAGGTAAAGGTTCTACTCCGCCTCGAAAAAATAAAAACTCTGGCTCACCAGGAATACTAAAAATAATCTTGCCGATATGGCAATCTATTCTAGCATACTGGTCCCTCAAACAATCCATCCCTAAGACCACATCATAATCGGCCATCGGGAATTCTATCAACCTAGCGGGAAACTCTCTACCGCTAACTACGATCCGACACGAGGAAAACACTCTATCTACTCCCATAAGACCGTTACCAGTAAGTATATTGAGCCTTACTGATAATGACTCAGGCTCCAGTCCTATCCGTGTCGCGAATCATGCAGACATAAATGAATACGATGCACCAGAATCAAATAATGCTGATGCTGGAAAGGAGTTGACGAGAATAGTACCTGCCACCACCTCACCTGATGCTAACTCCTCCTCCACGGTCAAAGCCATCACTTGACCGTGCCCTCGGGATGTTGGTCCCCGTTGTTGGAAACCTCTTTGGTGGTTCTGGGTCCAAACTTGGACTTGTGCATACTGCTGGGGGTTTTGCTGCTGAAATGCTTGAACCTGAGGCGACAAGGGCCTCGGAAACGGGTATTGCTGCTGCTAGACTGGTACCAGGGCTGGTCCCCTAACCGAGGGACTAGAAAAGGTCGAAGAAGTGGAACTCCCCCTATTCGGGCAGTTCCCAACCCTGTGGTCTGGTGCACCATAAACCAAGCACAAACCCTGTGCTCTGCGACACTCTAACATCACGTGCCCTGGCTTCCCACAATGAGTGCAACCCATTACGGAAGACGGCTTCTGCTGCTGCTGGGGATACGTCGGGGTCGAATGCTGAATCAACGTAACAGAAGCCGCCCGCCTCGGAGCTCCAATAGTCAAAGCCCGAGCGGCCGGGACTGGTGCTGAAGACTGGTTCATCTGGCCTGAGACCTCTTTCGACTTCCGGTCCGATCTAAAATCCTCTGAGAGGTATACTCATGCCTCCTCGCTGCTCTCAATACTGCATCAAAAGTCTGATGCTCAAACTGCTCCACTGCCAGTAAAATCTCCAAGTGGAGTCCCTGCTGGAACCGCTGAGCTCTGTCGAACTCGGTCGCCACCAAGGTGGGAGCAAACCGACTAAGTCTGAAAAACTCGGCCGTATACCCATCGACCGTCATGTCCATCTGCTTCAAATTGGTGAACCTCGTCTGTAGGTCGTACAGAGCTACAGCGTCAAAGTACTTGGTCGGGAATCTCTCACGGAATACTGTCCAAGCAATAGGTGCTACTAATCCATCGACATGCGACGCTCACCAGCTGCAGGCTAGATCTAGTAACTGCAGGCGCACCATGGCCACCTTCTCGCCCTCGGGGGTCTTGGCTGCTTCTAGAATTACCTCAGTATCCTGCAGCCAAGCGTCTGCGGTAATAGCATCTTCGCTACCATCGAAGAAAGGAGGGTTCAAGTGCTTGAAGCTATTGGCCGCACTGTTACCTGGATGACCACCTCTGTTTAGAGTATCTTGTATTGTCTGGTGTAATGCATCACCCCGACGATCCTATGATGCAATCAACTCTCGGATGAGTCCAACCAAGACTCCATTATCCTGCCTTGTAGGCTGGGCTAGCTGTACTGGGGGCTCTGGACCTCCGGGAAGCATAACTCGGGAAGCTACCCCTGAGTGCTGAGCTTGATCTTCTTGTTGTGGGGGTACTCGCGGAGCTTCTTCCGACTGATTGGCAGGACCAGAAACAATGTCGCTGAAGAAGACGACATAAGGAACAATAAGAAAGGACCAGGACAGATCAAAGATACAAGCATGTGATCAGGTCAAGATTTTTAAGGATTTAGAGGATACGAGCAGAGATCAAGGGCGAGTGCTGATTGAGACATCTATTCGGTAAACCCTCACATATCTTGATTTTCAAGACCTATATGGGCCACCACTAAAATCATGTAACGCCCCAGAACCAGAATACTGGAGAGAGGGGGCGGACATAGTCAGTTACGTATATTGAAGTACAATCTACCTCGCTATACGATCACGGCTGTCTAGATACATGAGGGTTTAACTACACGCCATCGGTCTCTTATGATCATGAACAAGCCTATTGTCTCAATCTCAAGCAAGTAATAGCAGTTACAAGATGTCAGAGCACCAAATATACAACAGTAAGGCGTCCCATACATTACATATTCGGATGATCATGAAGCTAGTCATACAAAATGTCAAGACTAGCAAGAGTTTCAGTCATACATGATCAACCCTAGGATTTGCCAATCATGTTACAGCCCGTAGGCAGACAGTAAGTAAAGTGCAATCGAGCTAACACGTGTTCGTCGGCTAAACGCCTCAAAAGAATATTTTTACAATAGAGTGGGAGAGCAAAATAAAACCCACTCGTTGCCAGGGTTACGCCTGGTGGTCACCATCTGGCTGGAAGGTAGAAAGATCCACTGGAGCTACTCTGGTATCTGGCCATACAAAATCAGCTGGGTCAGATCCCAGAAAAAGCAAGTGCCACAAAGGAGGCTTCACTTATGTAGCACCCACTTTTTGAAATAAGGGTATTTTAGTCATTTTAGTCATTTTGTGATTTTTTTAGATATTTTTGGCTTGTGTTTGTTTTAGCATTTGGTTTAAACTTAGAAAATCCATATTAGAGGCTAACCATGATATATGAGGATTATTTAGCTAATTAGAATTTATTTTAGGCTTTGGTTCAATTTAGAAGGCCATTTGACCATTTTTTAGGCTATTTAATGAATTGGCCTTTTAAGCTTCTGTTAATGGACTTAAACTCAACTTAGATAGAGAAGAGGGGCCCATAAACCAATCCTAACCCTAGAGGGACTAGTATGGCCGGCCAAAAATAGGAAACCCCCTCCCTATATAAGCATTGTATTAGTTTTGACACCCCCTTTACAAAACCCTAGTTTCCAGCTCTCCAAAACCCTAACTTTTTCATCCGACCTCCGTTTCACCTCAAACGAAGTGCGTTGTGATCGTGGGAAGGAGGAGAACTTGCTGGAGCATTACTAGCAAGGAGTTGGAGGCGTTTGCTCAGTGGAAACTGGTCGTCTTATTGATCGAGGAGTCAGTTTCATTGATATCTCAACTCTCAATAGGTAAACACCTAAACACTATAGTTTTTCATGATTTTCTTCATGGTAGCATGCATCTAGTACCCTAGACCCACCCATGAAGTTTGGTTAAGTTTTGTGTCTGTTTGATAGGCGTGTCGGACACGTATCGGATTAGGGTTTAAAGTGTTCGATAAATTGTCTCTTAGATTTCAATACTGTTATTATTGCAAACTAATTTCATGATTTGGTAGCCCTAGATGTAGGGATTCCTAAACCCTAGGTTTGTGCAAGAGTCGACGCGTATACATGTCCAAAACTGGACACGCACGTGCAGCACGAGGACCGCGCGCGTGTCCTGCTGCTGCCGTGTCCATTCTCGCTGGACACGACGACTCGACGCACAAAACTTGGTAGATGGGTAGGGGCCATGTCTGACATGGTTCTTGTAAAATTTGGTGTGGGTTCATGGAGAATCGAGGGAGAAATCTACGTGGCACTGATTTGGCCTGTCGCGCGCGCGTTAGTTAGCGGCGTCCGATACGCGCGTCGTGCGACTCGGACACGTATCGTGCGGCCAGTGTAGACATGTGGGCTTGTAGCCCTATAGGTGGGCTACATGTAGGAGCAACCACGTGTCACAATTCGTTCTGTGTTGAGCCCTAGGTCGCTTGACACGCGTGCACGAGAACTGGATCCCAGTTTTGATACGCGAGTATTCTGGACACTTCGTGTCCAAATACTTGGACACAATGACATCTGAACCTCATGTTCAAACACGTGACACTTTACCAACCCTTAGTTTCGATTATCATTAGGTTTTCGAGGGTTTTAGGTCATGTTAGGTTGTGTTTGGGTATCGGGCTTTAAAGCTCAGTTTTTTCTTTACTGTTCAATATTGCTGTTCGGTTTCAGTTGCAGATTTCAATTTGAATTCTGTATAAAACCCAACCTACAGGTCCTACATTACCCAATCTAGGAGATACTTGCTAGTTTGCATTATGGGGAAGGTTGTATTCGAGGTTGGGGTAGCCATAGGATTGCTCGGGTTTAAATTCCAGTTTTCCTTTACTATTCAGTATTTGTTCTGTCCCAGTTTCAGTTTTTGAATGATAATTCCTGTATTAACCAAACATACAGATCCTGTAAGACCACATCTATGTGATACTTACTAGTTTGCATCATGGGGAAGGCTATGTTCGAGTTTTGGGTTTAGATATAGGGTATTCAGGTTTGTATCTATATAGGATATCAAGAGTATAGGTAATGGCCTATAGCTGATACTTGGATGATGTAGGACTGATTGAGGAAGGCTGAGTTCAGTTAGTTGCTTGATTAGTTGAGATTGGGTTAATACCAAGAACAGTCCAACTGTTAGATAAGAATTGTTAATACCAAGTTTAGTTAGGATTGGTAAACACCAAGTTAAGTTGATGGTTAGTTAGGGATGGTTTGTTGAAGTTAGAATAGAAATCTAATTTTTAAATGTATATAAGTATGTGTGTATTGGGTTAGATAGGCTAAACTGATATGAGGGTGTTGGTGATGAAGAATTCAGGAAGTAAGTAGCAGTAGGCTTGGCCTAGTGCAGGTATTCAAGTATGTGGATGCATTGGGATGAGTTGTGAGGTTAGGATTTAAGATTACCTTATTCTAAAACTAGAATTTTTCCTAAGAGATACCCTAATCTAGAGTTTGGTAGAGGTTAGTCTAAAAGTATAAATATTAGATATAGGGTATTATGAGTTAAGGTATTTTGTGAATTACATTGGTTGTTAGGATTAGGCTTCTTGGACCTAAGATAACACCAACATAATACCCAAAATCAACTCTAGGACTAGTAGTGACCTAAGAATTGACTTGTAGACTAGTTGACCAAACCTCGACCTAGTTGACTAGTCTGGTTGACCAAAGTTGACCCAAGGTTGACTTTGACTTAGATTGACCCAAATCATGTAGAATTTGCATTGAAGGCTTTCCTTATGATATTTTAGACTGTATTATGACATGTGGTTGTTCTAAAAAGGATCTTATTACTACAGTCCTGTCACTTTTCATCATCAGCAGTTCGGATTGCCAGGCGAGTACATTCTCTGATCTTTTCATGCTTTTTTGGATATGTACTCTTGTTATAGACTAGTATACTTGATGCTGACACGACGTTCACACAGATCAGTACCCTCTGGATCTTTTCATGCGATGTTATCCCCTCGGATACATCGAGTATGTCATGTTCATGTACTTTATCATGGTCATCATGTACTCCATGTATTCACATTTATCCATGTGCACTCATATGTTATTCATGTACACTCATGACCATATGAGCTCCATGTATACAGTAGTTGTTATCCATGTGTAATAACATAACATGCTTTCATCCTTGTGTATTGGTTGGGGGCAGGGAGAGTGTAGTTGGTTATGTGATCATTATCCCCAGTAGTTATCCATGTGCATTCCATAGCTGTATCCATGTGCAACCCAAGCTGTTTACATAACCAATTCATGCTCTGATTTACGTAGAAGGTTACATTCTTTATTTATCATATTATATCTCAGCTTATATCTTCTCTCTTGTTGATTTCTCTTTACAGCGATTCATGTATAGTTTTCTATAGCTTACTTTATATGTCCATTCCTGATATGAACTGTTGTGAGAGATATGTGCTCGTTCCGTCCTGACTGGGCATGTTGAAAATTTTACAGGTGATGATGAGGAGTACTGTCCTACTTATTATGGCATTGGGTAAGATGACACTGGCGATGTGGACCCACAGGAGGATTCCACAGTCGCTGAGGACTTGCCCATAGTCTAGCTGAGACTTAGTACTTTATTTTGTATTTTCTGTTTGAGACTTTATGAGTTGTACTTGAGATTATTTCTGGTGGTTTACACCTAGACTTTTATTGTGACTCTCTTGAGATTCTTCTTCTATTCCATCTTAGTATTGTGATTGAGTTATGTATTATTTTACTCTCTATTCATAGCTTATTTAGATTGTGTTAGATATGGTGACTTAGGACAGCGTTCTACCGTCGACACTACGGCGTAGGCTGGGCGTTCGTTACTTCTCGTGCCCTTACACTGGGTGCGGGTCGTGACACGTTTTTAGTGGTGGCCCATGCAGGTCTCTTATCACAACTAGTGTGATTCGTAGTGGTACTCGAACTAGAGTATCATTACAGCCTGCAATAGGATATAGGATATAAGTTAAAGTACTCAATCACATTAGGAAAACTCTTATCAATTCTTGCTGTTAATTGTCTCCTTTTTTAAAACAACTATCCTCCTTTGATGATTTTGCTTCTTTTTTTAGTAATTGATTCCTTGTTCGATCTGTCTTCAAGATAGTTAAGGAGACACGATTTCATCCCTCCGATCCATGTAGGACCAGATTCGCATTAGTGCGATGTCGTAGTAGTACGGTAATTTAATTGTATTACTACGAGCCTGCTATAGAGTATAGGAAGTAAGGTGTTAGATTGAGAGGATACTCAATCACTGTTAGGATTCCTTGAGAGATTCCTGGGACGACCCTTGAGAATCCCATTTTGAGCTTCGATTTAAAATTCCCTTTTCCTTATTTTAGTCCACCTTCCTTCCTTGATTCTTGCATCTTGTTTGAACACTTTTCACCAATACCCTTACTTTCTTGTGCTTAATAATGGTCTGGAAGATGACTACACTGCTATATACTCATTTGTCAAATACATGGCTAGAAGGATTACATTAAGGAATTGGAATATACGGAGACTTTAATTAAGTTATAAGGTTTTTTTCTCTAAATGGATGATTTAATGATTAGTAGTTGTAAGTTAGGATATTACCAAGGAAATTTATCTTGAAGATTCTAAGTAGTAATCACCAGAGGATTATAAAATTATATTTTGATACTGGAGGAAATAGTTAGAATCTATATAAATCGATTTCAGGAATTGATGTGAATCATGAATTATTGGATTATGATTATACATCTTTGAACGTATATAGATTGGTTTGATAATGATCAAAAAAGGGGGTGGCAGTATGAACTATTAAATTGAGTCGTACAAGTTGCGATGTATATGTTTATGAAATTCAATTTAAGTGGAAGCAATGATATAAAAATTTTGGTTTAAAAGATAGGGAAAATATGAAAACGATTGTTTTGGAAGAAAAAAAAATTTTAATTTGGAATCGTGTCAATTGATTGAAGATTTAAAAATCTATTTAGATTTTGGTTTAAGAAGTAGTGATTATGTTTCAATGACTTAGAAAGAGAAATTATGGTTGATAAGTGCGTTAAAATACTGAGTTGTAATGCTAGATTGCCGTGATATGCTGAGTGTCTATTTTGAGGATTAATTGAGACGAATTGGGAGTTTTTAAAGTTATGAAGTGGTATAGAATTTTATGGATTCATGATTCATTAACTCTGGAGTTTAAAGTTGGATTGAAATGTTAAATTTTGGAAAGGTTAGTAGTAATGTGATAAAAGTTATTATGAGATTTATGAAAAGGATTTAAACGTTAGTCGTGATTAGATTGGATGGCTTAGAGTGAATACAAATTGAGGTAGTTATTTTGAAAGTTTTTTTTAAAGGAATGTAAAGGTAGGCCACCAAGGTAACCTTAATGAGATAGAAATATTCCACACTAATTGCCATATCACTCATGACTATGATAGTAGTATATACTCCAGTATTGTTAGTCGTCTGCCAAACTATGTGTCTGTATCTCAATATTGACTTACTCAACCTTCCCTGAAATCTAGATCTTTTGTTGTGACTTTCTAACCGTTTGTATTTGATCGTTCCTTAACAGTATTCGCCTTTAGTAATGTGTCCCTAAATTATTTTACTGGATTCTTAATTAAATTTATTTCATGCTTCAACTTGATTTCCTTTATTCTTGTATTCGTTGTCACCTCTTGAACCCTTACCATGATACTAAATTACTTTCTGACTTAAATTCGAGGTTCAACCATGACTCAATTCTTTCGATCCGATATGGGATGGTGTTCTTCTTGTTTCCTTAAATGCTTAACCTTGTACCTTATCTTGATTGCTTGACCAGCTTAGTTAATGATCTTGGACTTTTTTTTTCTTTTTTCTTCTTCTTCATCATTACCTCCCTTACTTATATTTTGACTACCTTATGTTGCTTAATTTAGCCTTAGTTTTGCAAGCTTATCTCTTTTTCGAGCTTGATCATGACATATTTTATTGGGTCGACCCACTAACATATTGTCTAATCAGAACTGGTGTATGATGGTCTGATCAACCTAGTGCACTTTGGTTCGCTTTTATATATTACTCTACATGGATGAGACTCTAGGGCATATGTCTCATCCACGACAGTTTGGCAATTCTCCTTGAATTATTTTCGTCGTCTATGAACCACGTATTGTACTCAATAGAATCGTCTTGAACTCTTTTTGCTTTTGTCTTTCACTTATTTCAAAAGATAAGGCACTGTACTTAATAGGTCAACCCAAGGTATCACGTTTAGCTTCCTTATCAGAAAGAGGATAGCGGCTTATTTCTATATCCTCGCAGTATCCTTTAGGATTTCAATAATGTTAAATTCTAAACCCTTGATCGCGACCAGTCGACTTGGTCATTCCCTTATCATCCAATGTTTGGAACCTTAATCAATTGAATTAATTCAATTGTGACATGGATTTCGAGTCTTGGATACTCGTGCCTAGACTTCAATGACCTCGTTCTCCATCTTGCCCAAACCTCGATTCATCCTGGATTTGATCAACTTAGATCATATCGAGACTAAAATTTCTTATAGATATATATATATATATATAGTGTGCTTGGATTTCAGTGTTATTGACAGTCGTGCTTTAAACTTTCAATTTTGATCATCTTTAGAATAGTAATGCTTTATGGTTAATTTCAGTTATTTTTTTTCTATCACCAGTATTTGTATAGGATGATAGACTGCCTTACAGCCAGATGATTTATTATTTTTTTCTACCTTTTTCCAGAATGACACCCATGACCGGAGTATGTCCCCAGTGCACAGCTGCAATTCCGGATGAGACCGAGATTGTACTTTCCCCTTCTATTGCACAGGAGGTGTTAGTAGCCTCACCGGAGAATTTTCCTCCATCTCCTATCCTTCAGGAGAGGACTGCAGTTCAGCCGGAGACTGAGGGCCTTTCTTTGCCTCCCGAAGTGGTACCCCATGCCATTCCTGATGGAGCTCATATTTACATACTTCTTCAGGATGTGCAGGAGGTGCAGAGGCTTCAGGCTGAGCTTATGAGAGAGTAGAGTCTCAGTTTTTAACTGTTATGGGATTACATGCATACGAAAGGAGAGCCTAGTTCCAAGAGAGCAAGGAGAAGTTTATACCCAGAGCCTCAGGAGTACCCAGGCTTTCAGCCTAGACTAGTCTATCCAGTTCAGATTCCTGTCCAGCAGGGGCCAGTTGAGTGGGTGCCTACCTGTACTTTCTGTAAGAAGCTTGGGCACGTATGGAAGGACTGTAGGAAGAGACTAGGATTGGTACTATTTTGTGGGTCAGCTGCACACAAGATACGAGACTGTCCTACTACACTTGCCCCTAGTCGAGGCCTACCTCCGGGAGAGAGAGTTCTAGCTACCAGACCTAGTAGAGGTGAGTTGTTGACCCATACATTATCCTATCTTGATGATTACTGTACCCTACCATAATGTTTGTATGCTTGATACCTTATGACTACTTTTGATCTAGTATGACTATAATAGCTAGATGATGAGACCCCAGACTGATATTACCTGCCATAACCCTGTATGATTTCTTTTCAACTACATGATTTAGATAAGTTTTCTTAAGACCATGATTGTTGGAGATTTTAACCTAGAAGGGTAGGATCATTTTAATTTCAAGGACGAAATTATTTTTAAGGAGGATAGACTTGTAGCACCCACTTTTTGAAATAAGGGTATTTTAGTCATTTTAGTCATTTTGTGATTTTTTAGATATTTTTGGCTTGTGTTTGTTTTAGCATTTGGTTTAACCTTAGAAAATCTATATTAGAGGGTAACCATGACATATGAGGATTATTTAGCTAATTAGAATTTATTTTAGGCTTTGGTTCAATTTAGAAGGCCATTTGACCATTTTTTAGGCTATTTAATGAATTGGCCTTTTAAGCTTTCTGTTAATGGGCTTAAACTCAACTTAGATAGAGAAGAGGGACCCATGAACCAACCCTAACCCTAGAGGGACTAGTATGGCCGGCCAAAAATAGGAAACCCCCTCCCTATATAAGCATTGTATTAGTTTTGACACCCCCTTTACAAAACCCTAGTTTCCAGCTCTCCAAAATCCTAACTTTTTCATCCGACCTCCGTTTCACCTCAAACAAAGTGTGTTGTGATCATGGGAAGGAGGAGAACTTGCTGGAGCATTGCTAGCAAGGAGTTGGAGGCGTTTGCTCAGTGGAAACTGGTTGTCTCATTGATCAAGGAGTCAGTTTCATTGATATCTCAACTCTCAATAGGTAAACACCTAAACAATATAGTTTTTCATAATTTTTCTTCATGGTAGCATGCATCTAGGTATCCTAGACCTACCCATGAAGTTTGGTTAAGTTTCGTGTCTGTTTGATAGGCGTGTCGGACACGTATCGGATTAGGGTTTAATGTGTTCGATGAATTGTCTCTTAGATTTCAATACTGTTATTATTGCAAACTAATTTCATGATTTGATAGCCCTAGATGTAGGGATTCCTAAACCCTAGGTTTGTGCAAGAGTCGACGCGTATACGTGTCCAAAACTGGACACGCACGTGCAGCACGAGGACCGCGCGCGTGTCCTGCTGCTGCCGTGTCCGTTCTCGCCGGACACGGCGACTCAACGCACGAAAATTGGTAGATGGGTAGGGGCCATGTCTGAAATGGTGCTCGTAAAATTTGGTGTGGGTTCGTGGAGAATCGAGGGAGAAATCTACGTGGCACTGATTTTGCCTGTCGCGCGTGCGTTAGTTTGCGGCGTCCGATACGCACGTCGTGCAACTCGGACACGTGTCGTGCGGCCAGTGCAGACACGTAGGCTTGTAGCCCTATAGGTGGGCTACATGTAGGAGCAACCACGTGCCACAATTCATTCTGTGTCGAGCCCTAGGTCGCATGACACGCGTGCACGAGAATTGGATCCCAGTTTTGATACGCGAGTATTCTGGACACTTCGTGTCCAAATACTTGGACACAATGACATCTGAACCTCATGTTCAAACACGTAACACTTTACCAACCCTTAGTTTCGATTATCATTAGGCTTTTAAGGGTTTTAGGTCATGTTAGGTTGTGTTTGGGTATCGGGCTTTAAAGCTCAGTTTTCCCTTTACTGTTCAATATTGCGGTTCGATTTCAGTTGCAGATTTCAATTTAAATTCTGTATAAAACCCAACCTACAGGTCCTACATTACCCAATCTAGGAGATACTTGCTAGTTTGCATTATGGAGAAGGTTGTATTCGAGGTTGGGGTAGCCATAGGATTGCTCGGGTTTAAATTCCAGTTTTCCTTTACTATTCAGTATTTGTTCTGTCCCAGTTTCAGTTTTTGAATGATAATTCCTGTATTAACCAAACATACAGATCCTGTAAGACCACATCTATGTGATACTTGCTAGTTTGCATCATGGGGAAGGCTATGTTCGAGTTTTGGGTTTAGATATAGGGTATTCGGGTTTGTATCTATATAGGATATCAAGAGTATAGGTAATGGCCTATAGCTGATACTTGGATGATGTAGGACTGATTGAGGAAGGCTGAGTTCAGTTAGTTGCTTGATTAGTTGAGATTGGGTTAATACCAAGAACAGTCCAACTGTTAGATAAGAATTGTTAATACCAAGTTTAGTTAGGATTGGTAAACACCAAGTTAAGTTGATGGTTAGTTAGGGATGGTTTGTTGAAGTTAGAATAGAAATCTGATTTTTAAATGTATATAAGTATGTGTGTATTGGGTTAGATAGGCTAAACTGATATGAGGGTGTTGGTGATGAAGAATTCAGGAAGTAAGCAGCAGTAGGCTTGGCCTAGTGCAGGTATTCAAGTATGTGGATGCATTGGGATGAGTTGTGAGGTTAGGATTTAAGATTACCTTATTCTAAAACTAGAATTTTTCCTAAGAGATACCCTAATCTAGAGTTTGGTAGAGGTTAGTCTAAAAGTATAAATATTAGATATAGGGTATTATGAGTTAAGGTATTTTGTGAATTACATTGGTTGTTAGGATTAGGCTTCTTAGACCTAAGATAACACCAACACAATACCGAAAATCAACTCTAGGACTGGTAGTGACCTAAGAATTGACTTGTAGACTAGTTGACCAAACCTCGACCTAGTTGACTAGTCTGGTTGACCAAAGTTGACCCAAGGTTGACTTTGACTTAGATTGACCCAAATCATGTAGAATTTGCATTGAAGGCTTTCATTATGATATTTTAGACTGTATTATGACATGTGGTTGTTCTCAATAGGATCTTATTACTCCAGTCCAGTCACTTTTCATCATCAGCAGTTCGGATTGCCAGGCGAGTACATTCTCTGATCTTTTCATGCTTCTTTGGATATGTACTCTTGTTATAGACTAGTATACTTGATGCTGACACGACGTTCACACGGATCAGTACCCTCTGGATCTTTTCATGCGATGTTATCCCCTCGGATACATCGAGTATGTCATGTTCATGTACTTTATCATGGTCATCATGTACTCCATGTATTCACATTTATCCATGTGCACTCATATGTTATTCATGTACACTCATGACCATATGAGCTCCATGTATACAGTAGTTGTTATCTATGTGCAATAACATAACATGCTTTGATCCTTGTGTATTGGTTGGGGGCAGGGAGAGTGTAGTTGGTTATGTGATCATTATCCCCAGTAGTTATTCATGTGCATTCCATAGTTGTATCCATGTGCAACCCAAGCTGTTTACATAACCAATTCATGCTCTGATTCACGTAGAAGGTTACATTCTTTATTTATCATATTATATCTCAGCTTATATCTTCTCTCTTGTTGATTTCTCTTTACAGCGATTCATGTATAGTTTTCTATAGCTTGCTTTATATGTCCATTCCTGATATGAACTGTTGTGAGAGATATGTGCTCGTTTCGTCCTGACTGGGCATATTGAAAATTTTACAGGTGATGATGAGGAGTACTGTCCTACTTATTATGTCATTTGCTTAGATGACACTGGCGACGTGGACCCACAGGAGGATCCTACAGTCGCTGAGGACTTGCCCATAGTCTAGCTGAGACTTAGTACTTTATTTTGTATTTTCTGTTTGAGACTTTATGAGTTGTACTTGAGATTATTTCTGGTGGTTTACACCTAGACTTTTATTGTGACTCTCTTGAGATTCTTCTTCTATTCCATCTTAGTATTGTGATTGAGTTACGTATTATTTTACTCTCTATTCATAACTTATTTAGATTGTGTTAGATATGGTGACTCAGGACAGCGTTCTACCGCCGACACTGCGGCGTAGGCTGGGCGTTCGTTACTTCTCGTGCCCTTACACTGGGTACGGGTCGTGACAACTTAAGAACTAAAATCAGCAATTAGCACAAAACATATTAATATAATAAAAGAAAACTGGAGATATGGTCAATCATGATGATATACGATAAGATAACCATGGGACTATTCAGATAACCAAGTTACAACCCTTAAACCAAACAAGGACCGGGGTTGTAACCCTTCATCTGAACGGAACTTGGTTTCCTACCATTTATCGGTAAAGTAAAGCACAAGCATTCAGGTCATGTAACAATCTTGTACAGGATCAGGAAAAGACTAGACTCCATCCAATCAAATCACGGCTAAGCAATGAGTACGGCTTGATACTTTAACTAACTAGGGTTATCACAGGCCTAGTTACTAACAAAATGCAATGAGATGTTCCAACAGCCACAAGCCCTGCAGACCATCCAGGCTATCCGAACGTAATTAGAGGTTGAATTCATTTGGGTACATTGTCCAAGGAACACATGTACCCTTAAGTAGCTTGAAGGGTGCAACACATGACAGTGTGCTGGAAATGTGCCCTACTCGATAGCAGGCTACAGATCCCATGATGGGGCGCCCAGATAATGGGATTGCCTGTAGCTGGGAAATCTCTTTATGACTACTGGATTATTCTAGTTATTAGCCTTAATCAGTTTAAGTAGGTACCCCTGACCGTGGTACTCAGGGGTCCCTGCCCTAGACATGATGCTAGACAATACTGGTTCACTTGTACAAACACAATCGTCCACGGAGTCCAGGCCATTCATTCTTGTCATATCATTCTTGTCATGTCATGCTAGCCGTCGCAACAGCTTTCAATAGCTTCCATCATGCTTGCTTGTCATGTCATGTCATGTCATGTTAACTTCATACCATGCCGTGTACAATTATTATTTCAAACATATTAAATAAATTTGTGATTATCAAGTTCATGACAAAAGGCGTAAGGATATAAAAGGGTAAAGGTGTACGCCATAGGGACTCAAAGTCTCTACGCGCGTACCTCTACGCTAGGCCAATGGGCCTCAAGCGTAAAGTGGCTTACGCTAGCAAGAGCAAGGTGAGATAGCTCTACGCGAGCAAGGGTGCATGCGGGTGGGGTTTACGCGAGCCAGGGTTTTACGCTAGCAAGCCGTAGGCAAGCGAGGCTCTACGCTTAGTGAAACTCTACGCGAGCAAGCTCTACGCGAGGAAATACTCGAGCAAGACTTTACGCACGTGAGAGTCTGCTCGAGCCAGGGTTTTACGCGATCACGATTTTACGCGAGCGGAAGGGCCCCGAGCGTAAAATTCGAATGAAGTAGGTGTAGACCGGAGTACGCTGGCACACAAATGCATGTGCGTAAAAGGCTGAATAATACGCTGTCACGTAAAACGTGGGCGTAAAGGCTAAACACTACGTGAACACGTTAGAACGTGTGCGTAAAAATTCATCTTCTTCCCATGGCCAAGACAAGTAGGCGTAAAAGCTCACGAACTCAAGCAAGCCCCATCTCGGTCAAGTCTCGATGAAATCCAACCATTCTAGAGCCAAACTTGCGTGAAATCAAAATCCCTAATACATGGAACTCTCCATTTCGAAAACAACCAAGTTTTAGAAGATCAAAACCATGCAGATCAAAAATACTAAAACTTAGATCTACATAAAATGAGCCATGGAATTCGAAAATGCTAAATACTAAAGTGACTTAGAATCTCATAAGGAAGACAATAGAACAACACAATCTGAGTCCCTCCATGAAGCAAGTTGCACTTGCCTAAGCCTCTCTCTCTGGTCGGTGGAGAGAGTTAATGGAGGAAGGAGAAGAGTAAATGAAGAGAGAGAATGGGTTGGTGGGTTAATAAATGGAGGGGAGGGTGGTAGGTAGGGGTTGGTCCACATGCAAAAGCCGAACTAAGCAACCGAAATGCCAAAATAAACCATGAAATGAGACATGCAATATGAGTCAAAATACGTACACGTATACCAAAATACGTAATACGAACTATGGGTGTTACACATTGCATTGAGAAATTTCTAAAACCTTATTTATTATAAAAGGGCTATTTTAGTTATTGGTAAGTTAGAAAGTAAGTTTTATATAATTATTCTAGATTTATGAGAGATACATGAATTTAATTCATGAATATATGTTAATTTTTGAAATTAATTTTTTATTAATTTTTATTATTTGTAAAGGGATATCTTAAAACGTGTTTGAGTTACTTTTTAAATCATTTATGATGTTTAAATTTTAAATTGATTTCATTGATAGTTTTAAGTTAAAGATAGGATTCATCAAGGATTGAATTGAATTTGGATTTGGATTGATTGATTTTATTTGAATTAGTAGGTGACTATCTAAATGAGAATTTAAAACCTTTCCGATCCTTATCTAAATAGGGGTTCCCACCTCCAATATAAGAAAAGGCTCCCGGCTCTTCTTCCACAAATATCAGAGTCCAAATTTTCATCAAAATGGTGCATCGTGTCGGTGCCCCTTCCCATCCACTATATTGTTCTCCAGTACAAATACAGTAATTTTCATCCCGTCCGATAAACCGGATGTCCACCCCAGTCGTGTCGGACACATCCCGACACGACACTCGAAGCAAGCCGCTCCCTTTCCTGCCCGCTACGACGCCTTGTCTGCACTCACCTCCACCCGACAATACCGCCACCACGGCCAAGGCTAAATTACCAACGCCACCATCATACTGATCACCCCATAAACTGTCATCCCCATCACCGCAACCATCGTCACCAAAACCACTCCGCCGTATCCACATACACCTCAAACACCACAGCCTTTAATATCACCTCGCCTAATTCCCGGCCAACAAAGTGAATCACCACCACCACGTCATCATCGCCATCACCACCACCATCGCCTTTCGGCGACCAAACTTCCACAACCCCGGCCAACCCAAGACCCGATAACCAGAAGCGTCTGACCGGCTACCTCGGCCATATCCACAACCCCGCCATGGCCAAACCGACCGACACAAATCACCAACAGAATCAGAAAAAGAGCAACATAAACCCTGACCTTCTCCTCCGGCTGTCCCGAACCTCTGGCACCGCCGCATGGACCACCGCCCCTGATTCCCAGCAGCACCGCGCTATCGGTACCGATCTTGCGCCACCGCGGTGTCCGCCTTGGATTCCCCAAACCACCGCTCTGAGTGCCGCGTCTCCCCCACAATCGTCGTTGCAGGCACCAGCGAATCCACCTCCCGCACGTGCCCAGCGAAAACGACGGGCCTCCAGGACTTTGGTTGTCGCGCCTCTTCCGCGTACCGCCCGATGGCAGCACCGGCTGTGTCACTCCCACTTTTCATAAATAGGGGTAAAATGGCCCATAAATCCCACTAATTAGTCTAGATGGGACCCAAACTTAAGTTAGACATGGCCCATAAATCCCACTAATTAGTCTAGTACTTTTAGACTGATCCCACATGACTTAATTGGTCAATTTGTAGATTTCAACTTGGCCCTTTTAACCCCGATTTATCACATAAGTCAATTTTGACCTAAAGGATGCTTGGAGGGCATTTTGGACATTTGCCAAATGCCCCCAAACCCCCTTACATGGTCGGCCACATGGGGGAGTCTCCCTCTCTCCACTTCACTTTCTTTTCCACCCTTATTTCTTCCCCCTTTTAAGTTCTTCCCCAAACCTAAACCTAAACTTTTGATTTCATCTCCAAATCATCTCTTTTTTCCAAAATTTCTTCCATCAATCCTCTCTACACCATCAAGGGAGGGTGCTACCAAAGTTTGGGGGAAAAGTGCAAGACGGAAGTGTCCTTTCTACAAGGATCTTCGTGTCGGAGAGAGTTTTATTAGGATTCACTCCAAATAGGTAAATTTCTATCCTATAAATCAATTTCCCATGAAGTTTAATTAGTTTTGGAACCCATAGGATCTACCCCCATGGTTGTGTCTCCATTTGTGTCAAGTTAGAGGCCATTGGGAGACTCCTAGGAGAAGCTAGGATGTGTGTGTGTGTGTGTCCATATATATATATATATATATATATATATATATATATATATATATATATATATATATATATATATATATATATATATATATTGTGTCGAGTTAGAGGCCATTGGGAGACTCCTAGGAGAAACTAGGATGTGTGTGTGTGTGTGTCCATATATATATATATATATATATATATATATATATATATATTTATATATATATATATATATATATATATATATATATATATATATATGGACACACACACACACACACACACACACACACACACACACACACACACACACACACACATATATATATATATATATATATATATATATATATAAAAATATATATATATATATATATATTTTAATGGAAACCGTTACCTTTATTAGAAAAGAGGGTAATGAGTACATCCGATCTCAAATGGTAACAAAGAAAATAAAGCAAATAAAACACTACTCCAATGCCCATTGCGGGATAGGCGGAAGATGACGACAACCCGAAAGCGACTTCCGAAACTGCCGTTTCACTTTTCGGACCAAGAAAGCAGCACCAGCACAACGCCCCTCATAGCGATGCTTGTTCCGGTTTTTCCAAAGCACCCATATAATCGTACCGGCCAATGATCTCCTATGGTGACTGTCAGAACCACGCCACCACCTTTGTAGGAAAACCAAAAAATCACGGTGTATCCGAGCCTTAAAGAAACCCCGGAAGACGGACCAAACCTCCAAGGCAAGACCCCCGTGGAAGAAAATATGCTGAAGTGTCTCCACATGCCCGTCCTGACAGCAATGACACCTGGATGCCATATAAAAGCCGATCTTTTGGATGTTATCATCAGTGGGAAGTCGGTTGTGGCAGACCCTCCACATCAGAATGCTCCACTTCGCTGGAATACATTGGCCCCAAATATGAGAAAATAAAGGAGAGGTTGGATAATGAACCCGACACACCCTCCTTGCCACTGCCAGAGAGAAAGATCCTTGCCGATCACTCCAGACGAATGAATCAGGCACCGGGGTGCAAGTCAGGTTTGCCGCAATGAGACGCCGTACAGCCTCATCCCCAAAATGCCCCGAAATCAAAGGCAAATTCCAACCCTCGGCAAACCAGAACGATTGGATAGCAGGACCTCCATTGTCCGAGTTCCTCGCCCTTGAATCCCGGATCTTTCTGCCCCTGTCCGATAGAGCCCGCACAATCACCGGACGATGAGGATGGAACACCACCCTCCCTGCCAGTCTGGCCGACCGACGAAGCTCACCAGTGCCACCACCCGCCGCTACCCACCCTGGGGGATGCGCCCGGAGTTGGGAAGAAACCGCCACATCAGCGGCCGCCCCCCCCGGAAGCCGGGGATTAGTCCGCCAGCCCAGTAATCCCAGGCGTCAATTCCTGGGCCCGCACCCGCCCCCGCGGCCGTCTCTCCACTCCACGCCTGTCCCCTGTAGCCACACCATCGACCCTCGGATCAGCAACACGACCCAGCCGAGGGCCTCCCGGAATCCACGCTTCGCACCTTGCAGAACCCTCCCCACGTCCAAGTCTAAGAGCAATATGAGGTTCCGCCAAATGCCTCCCCCGCAAAATCCGTCGCCAAATGGGAGAACTCTTGGACGTCACGAAAGCTTCGCAAGGATGACGCTTACGAAAATATTTTGATTTAAGGAACTCCACCCAAAGTCCCCTCCCATGCCGCAACTTCTACCATAATTTCATCGAGAAAGCATCCATAATATCCTTCAGACACTTGATCCCAAGACCCCCCTCAGATTTAGTCCGAGTAGCAAGCCGCCACGCCAACCAACTCCTCTTAGCGACACCATCCTTGCTATCCCAAAAGAATGCCGCAAACATCCTCTCAATCTCCCTGATAATAGCCTTGGGAGGGCAGCATGCTGCCAAAGTATACATAGGGATAGATATGAGAACATTATTGATAAGAACCAGCTTACCCCCAGGAGATAAAATTTTGTTTTGCCATCCCGTAAGCTTCGATCTTATTTTATCAAGCAAATCCCTGAATAGCCCTGCATTCCTTCTTCCGCACGTTAAAGGACAACCCAAATAAGTAATAGGCAGATTACCGGTACAAAAACCAAATAAATAAGAGATAGTGCGGGCACGAGCCTCGACCAAAGGAGTCGCAGTATAAAAGGCAGACTTGGAATAATTAATCTTCTGACCAGATACAGCCTCATAACGGTGCAACACCTGCTGAAGAGCTCTCAAACCTGATATATCCCTCGAAGTGAATATAAGAAAATAATCCGCGTAGGCCAAGTGCGAGATACGCGGTCCCCCTATCGGGGTATGAAAAGAAGATCTCCGATTTGTGTCTTGCAGAAGCTTGAGATTCCGAGAAAGCACCTCTGCGGCAATAATGAATAGAGTGGGGGAAAGAGGATCCCCCTGACGGATCCCTCTAGTCGTCGGAAAGAAATCTGTAGGAGCTCCATTGAGAAGAACCCCATACCTGATGTCCGCCAGGAGACGATAAATGATATCACAGAAGGCTTCATTAAAACCAAATCTCCGGAGAACCCGCAATAGGAAATGCCAATTAACTCTGTCATAAGCCTTCTGCATGTCAAGCTTGATTACCACATTGCCACCATGATTGGGTTCCCTCATAGATGCCACCATGTTCTGGGTAATAATTATATTGTCAACAATCTCACGCCCTTTAACAAAAGCACTTTGCTCCGGTGAAATAATTTTTGGAAGAATTGCCTGTAACCTGGAAGCAAGAATCTTGGAAATAATCTTGTTACAGAAATTGCAAAGACTAATAGGGCAAAAATCTGAAAGATTCCTGGGATGCTCGACTTTGGGGATGAGGAATAAGAAAGTATCAGATATAGAAGCCGGGAGGCGACCACCTAAGAAAAAAGAGCCAATGGCTTCCTCCACATCAGCAGCGATAATATCCCAACAAGAAGAGAAAAATCTCCCAGAAAAACCATCAGGCCCGGCTCCGCTAGACGGGTCCATCCCTCGAACAATCTCCAGCAATTCTGATCTATCCGGACACCGGACAAGATCAGAATTATCCTCCCCAGAGATAATACTAGGAATGACATCGAGGAAATCATCATCATCAAAAAGAGACTCAGCTTGGAACAACTTAGAGTAGAATAGGGAAGCCTCCGTCGCTACCTCCTCATCAGAGGCTGTTTCTGTACCATCAGCACGAATAATCTTCTGGATAGCAGCCTTTCTCTGCCTACTCTGGGTGCACGCATGGAAAAAACGAGTATTCCTATCTCCTTCCAAGTCCCATTTCAATCTGGCCTTCTGTTTCTAGAAAGACTCCTCAACCTGGACCTTTTGCTTTAGTCTGGCTACAGCCTCCATCCAGGAAGCCCTACCCCTCTCCGAAGGATGAAGTTCGTATTCCTGTTCCGCTGTCAATGCAACGTCCTCTGCCTGACGGACCTCCTGAAAAACATCTCCAAAAATAGATCTGCTCCAGCCGGCCAGGACTTGTCCCGTCGTCCGCAAGCGCATGCCCAGACGCTCTAACGCATCATAATGCCAATAGGATTCCCAAGCCCGGGCAACCACCGTAAGGAAATCAGGGTGAGACGTCCAAAAGTTGAAGAAATGGAAACCTCGACGCTGTAATGAAGTAACAGGCTGGCAGGATATCAAGAGAGGAGCATGATCAGATTCTGCCCGGTTGAGATGCTCACAGATGACCTGGACTCCATCCAGCCAGGAACCCGTCGCCAACACACGATCAAGGCGAGATCCCTGCCGGTCAACTCCAGACCATTCACCCAAGTAAAAGTGCTCCCTCTGAAGCCAACATCAGAGAGCCCGGCCGCCAACTGGAAGTCGAGGAAGTCTGCAATGGACAGCGTGTCAGGTGGCCGGCCTCCAAATTTCTCATCCGGAGAAGCAATAATATTGAAATCCCCGCCCATATCCCAAGGCAAGACAGGGTCCCTGGCTTGGACGTCTAGAAGATGCCGCCATAGACACCTCCGCTCCTGACGAGTTCCTGCACCATGCACAACAGACAACCGTACCGGATCTGAGAAACAGCTCAGAGAAAGCTGAACCGTGATAACCTAATTACAGGAATCAATACAGTTGAGCCCAGTACCCGACTTGCTAAAACACCAGATATTACCCTTTTTATTGCAACAACTATTATCAAAACCCAACCTCAATTGATAAGAAAGAAGCTTAGAGGATATCACCTTGGGCTCAATAATAGCAAGAACCTGGATAGAGTTGGTCCGACACAAGGACCTGAGACGGCATAAAGTAGTTCTGTTCGTCGTCCCCCGAACATTCCAAATAAGGAAATTAACCATGGACCCTCTGTGGGTCCCGCCTATCCCGAGATGCATGTGATCGAAGAAGACGATCCGACCGAGGCGCCATCGACTTCCTTCGCTTGCCTGCCGCCTTTTTGAATGGAACCATCTGCCAGCCCTCTTCACGACCCTCCGGGAGGATAATGGAAGTGCTATCTTCAGACGACAAAACCATATCATCCCTCGGGGAGGAATCATCTCCCCAGACACAGATGGGGCCAAGGACAGGCTCCTCCCACACCACTAAGCTGCATTATTTCGTGTCAGAACCATCCGCTAGGACACCTTGTCCCAGCTGACTATGGATAATGATAGGAAGATCCGGTAAATCGATGGGGCAGATGCCCCGCTCCGGTCCCGTCTGCCCGTCCAGACACGATCCCGGAATGCTGCATCCTCCCTGCATGGGCCGCCCGTCATACGACCATAAATCCAGCTGGCCCGAAGATGACTCCCCACGTGCCATGATGGCGGGACAGACAACGCGCGATTGTCTACACTCCTCCGCAAACCGGGCTACGGAGAATCACTACTATCATCACGCCTCTGGACGCACCTCCAAACCTGCCGAATACCTTTCCCCTTCTCATGCCTGGATCGACGTCGCCGACGGCCCCTGCTGGCGCCATGTCCTCCTACCGTGCCACTTTCCTCTACCGTAACGCCCGAGGAAGTAGCGGCAATGACGGTTGGCCTTTCTGCATTGCCCACCGCCGGCGTCACCACCTTGGGTCGACCATAATCACTCTCAACGTGGCCATGCAAGCCGCATGCAACACAGTATAGTGGGGTCCGCTCATACACGACCGGTTGCGAACGGACGCCATCAGGAAGTTGAAAGAAAACCTCATGATGTAAAGGTTTACTGACGTCCACTTCAACCAAAACCCTAGCAACACCCGGCCTCAAAAATGATGTCGTTGCTCGGTCCATATAGAGCGGAGTGCCAAGACCAGAAGCGATGGATAGAACCGTATTAGTATCAAACATGCAATATGGAAGCCCGGGGAAGGCAACCCAGACTGGAACTCACGGATCCTCTCTTAACGGCGAAAAATCTATCGAAGACCTGAATAACACCATCGGGACCCGTCCAACGAACCAACAGTCCTTGGATCTAAGCCGAAGAAAATTGCTCTCCTCATGAGGACGAATAAGGACGTGGCGATCGTCAATGGCCTTAACTTCAATCAACCCCCTGAATCCCCTCAAATCAAAATCCTTCTTAATGGTCTCAGTCGAAAGTCTCCGTCGAGCAAACTTTCCGATAAGGTCCAGCCCACAGGGCGCTGTAAGGGCCTCCATGTCCAACGGAAAGAAAACGGCCATCTTTCGACCGTCAACAATAGTGGCTGGACGAAAAAAAACCCTCGACGAAGCGCCCGCCAAACTCGTCGCTGAGCGCCTCACCACCACAGCAGCAAAGCTCACCGGGCCATCCTTACCGACGCGTGTCCCCGTCGCCTGAGGCGTCGCAGCCGAAGGAGCCAACGGCGGCCTCACCTCCGCGACAGAATCGGAGGAGGGTCCGTAAAGATGGTCGGAGCCCCCCCGCCTGGACAGGGGGGCGGAGCCCCCCGCCGAAGCTTCCGACGCCAAAGCCAGCGGCCTCACCTCCGCGTCACCGGAGGAAGACCTGGAAAGAAGGGCTGAGCCCCCCCCCCCCCCCCCCCCCCCCCGCGCAAACCGGCCTCCCCCTCGAACGTCCGTCTGAACCTCCCTCGGCGGCGCTCGGGGGCCAAGGGGGGCGGAGCCCCCCGCCAAAGACGGCGGCCTCACCGCCGCATCACCTGAAGAAGACCCGGAAAGAGGGGCAGAGCCCTCCCCCCCCCGCAGATCGGCCTCCCCCTCGGACGTCCGCCTGAGCCGCTCTCGGCGGCGCACGGGGGCTAAGGGGGGCGAGGCCCCCCGCCGTTGCCTCCATCCTCCAAATCTTGCGGATCGCCCAAAAATCGCCAGGGTCCGCCAAAACCAGGAGCCACACACACACACACACACACACACATATATATATGTGTGTGTGTGTGTGTGTGTGTGTGTGTGTGTGTGTGTGTGTGTGTGTGTGTGTCCATATATATATATATATATATATATATATATATATATATATATATATATATATATATATATATATATATATATATATATATATATATATATATAGTGAGGTAGAGAAGAGAGTATAGAGGGTGAGATGGAGGGGAGTATAGAGGGTAAGATGAGAGGAAAAAGAAGGAGTAACAACAGCAGCTAGGGGGGATTAGGAGCTGCTGCTGCCCCCCCCCCCCCCCCCCCCCCCCCCCCCCCCCCCCGCCCCCAACCACCACATACAGCAGCAGCAAATTAGTAGCAGCAGCAGCTCATTAGCAGCAGTAGCA
This sequence comes from Iris pallida, assembly GCA_029216955.1. Classification (NCBI taxonomy): domain Eukaryota; kingdom Viridiplantae; phylum Streptophyta; class Magnoliopsida; order Asparagales; family Iridaceae; genus Iris; species Iris pallida. The sequence continues at coordinate 1,358,500 of JANAVB010036819.1, forward strand.
GCTGCAAAAAAAAACCCCTATACACCCCCATTTGACCCCCTATGTACCCCCCTATATATACATATATATAACCCATATGTAGCCCTATATATACCCATATATACCCACTATATAGCCCTCTATATAACCCCCCCTAAATAGCCCTATATGTGTGTGTGAGTTGGGTATTAGTATTAGAGTTAGTGATATGTTAGAATAGGGGATAGTTAGATAATGTAAGGTATTGAGATAAGTTAGAAGTTAATTGGATAATGAGTTAGAGGGTAGAGTTTGATGGTGTTAGATAAGTTAGTGAGTTAGTTTAGTTAGATTAGATAAAGGTTAGAGTTTAGATTTGTGTGGTATCCTTTAGATACCAAATTGGTATCTCATGATTCTCAATTACCTTAAGGTAATGAGAATTTACCCTTTTTGACTTTTGAGTGTCAAGATATCATGATACGGTATCGAGATACTAGAAGGGGATTGGAATACCATATTAGAGAGTGGAGGAATACTTAGAATGAAGGTAGGAAAGTCTAGAGTCGGAGTTAGAGGCTAAGATAAAGTGTTACCTTAGAAAGGGTAAGCGGGGTATTTTAAGATAATATCCATTTTATAACATGTGTGTTTAATACTTTAAGATATAGTTATAATTAGGATTTTATGGTTGGTAATGGTTAGGAATAGTGGACTTAGACTAGTTTTGACCTTGGTTGACACCGGTTGACTATTTTTGACCAAAAGTCAACCGAAAGTCAACCGTAGCCTAAAATTGACTAGAACTTGATCGAACTTGATCAGTTGACCCAAAGTCAACTGTTAGTCAATGTTAGTCAAGTTTGACCTAGATTTGACCAGTTGACCAAAAGTCAACTGTAAGTCAACCTTTGACTTAAATCGACCTTGTTTGACTTTGTTTGACTTGCATTGACCTAGTTTGACTTTGTTAGGCCTAATATGACTTAGAGTGACTCTGTATAATCTAGTTTGACTTTGTTTGACCTAGTTTGACTTAGTTTGATATGTCTTGACCTAGTTTGACTTAGTATGACTTGATTTCACTTCCAAACCATTATATTGATACAGTATTCCATCTATAGGTCCTCGAGGCACTGTTCTTGGACTCAGTCGACTTATCTATCACATCACAGGCGAGTACATTCTCTGATAACTTTTCCAATTTACGATAATTATCATAATTTATGTAATTAGTGTGGATATGCTTGTTCTTGACACATTGGTCACACGGATTGGTATTTATGGATTCCGACATGAGATATTATTCCTTGTTATCTTGCTATGTCTTATGCAGGCCCCTTGTAGTTCTTGTGCAGCATATGGACACCGATTCTCAAGGAGACTTGCTCCCTTCTCGCAAAATCTCGTGCCGTAACGTATCTTGCTTGGATCCACTCTACAGTCGGGGGCGGGGAGTATTAGTGTAGATATGTGGTCAATTTCTATTGTGCACCCATTGTGCATCGATTGATTGTGAGTGTTGATCATACACTCTACGTATGATTATCCAGGCCTGTTACTATTGCGCAAGTTTCCAAGCCGACCACATATTGTAGCTATTACTCACACACCTAGATAGATGATTCTTGATTCTTGTACATGCCATGATCAGTTTTACTTGTCTTGTTCTAGCTTTATATTTACAGCTTACCATGTCATGATACTCACATGTATATTCCATAATTTCTTATATATACTCTCTATTTACAGTCTTATAGCTTTTGTCATATCTTGTGAACTGTTGTTAGTTGATTGTGCTCGTTACATCCTGACTGAATATGTTGATAAAATATTACAGATGATGGTGAGGAGGATTGTTGTACCTACTACAGTCCGGATGACGTAGTGGGCATAGACTTGGAGACCTTGGTTCAGTAGGACTTAGCTCCGCCTGACGAGACTTTACCTATTGCTTAGTTAGAGTTGTTTTGGACTGGACTTTGTCTCTAGCTTGCCACTTATGATATTATATTTTGGGATTGTATAACCATATTACTTTGTGACTCTCTTTCTCGTTGTTGAGCTGGATATTGTACTTTGTGGTTTATATCTATCTAGTTTTCGTGCCATGATTCTTTTTTCTAGATTGTGATTGAGTTTATCAGTATATCATATTATATCCTCCGTGCGAAGATGACAGGTTATTATATACTGTTTGTTAGCTAGCAGACCTACAGCGTTCTATGCCGTTTTTACGGTGTAGGCTGGGCGTTGTTACGCACTTGTGCACCTACCTAGGTGGCCCATACAGGTCAAAAGTCGCAATTAGTGCGATATCGTAGTGGCGTTCGACTTAGAGTACTGTTACGAGCCTGTGGTACGTATCTAGGATAGGCTATAGTCTAAGTTTACTCAATCAAAAAATAGGAAAAACTTCCACTTGCTGATCTTTTAACTGTCTTTTTTATGTTGATTCTTGCATTCTAACTGTCCTCCTTGATATAATATTTCATGTGCCATATTGATCTTCTTCTTTTATTCTATCTTCAGGATGGTGCAGACGAGATCACAGCATCCTGAGGCCGCAGATATGGAGAGGTTTGCTATGTCTCGTGAACCTGATCCAGACACTCCTGTCGCAGTCGGGGTGTCGGCAGCAGCTTTTGGGGGCGCTCCTCCACCGGTTTCGAGGACTGTCCTGGAGGTTGCTACGACAGTTCCTGCCACGGTACCAGCTGTGGATGCGGGCACTCTTCTTTCTCCTGTACAGCGGACTCCTCCGTAAGTTGCAGAGGTTCTTCCTCCTCCGCCTCCTTTGCCTACAGACATGTGTCAGATGCTTGCTTTCTTCCAGCAGATATTGGAGACTCAGAGAGCCCAGTCTGAGGTGCAGCAGAGGTAGACCGACGCGATGCGTCAGGGCATAGAAGATGCCCATCAGTTGGACTTAGCAGCCGTAGAGCAGAGGGCTCCACATCATGGGACGCGTCCGAGGTCGGGCGACATTCAGGATTTCAAGAAGTTGGGACCTCGTGACTTTAGCGGGACTGAGAGTGTAGTCTATGCTGACAACTGGCTCGAGGACATCGAGCGGCAGATGAGGGCCTCCCGCCTTGCAGACGACCTGAAGGTCGAGACAGTAGGTTTACAGTTGTTGGACATTGCTCGCACCTGGTTCAGGAACGAGCCAGCCCTTGCTGGGGAGGGCCATACCTGGGCCAAGTTTAAGCTTCTCTTTAAGGAGATATTCTTCTCTCCTACAGACAAGATTGACCCGGTGAGGCAGTTTCAAAATCTGCAGCAGGGCAGTTTGTCTGTGGAGGAGTACGCCGCAGAGTTTGGCCGTCTGAGCCGATATGCGGAGTATATGGTTCGCGACCCGGAGATCAGGATGAGCCGTTTCAGAGAGGGGTTGATCTGGGATATCAAGATCCTCATTCTCTTTTTTATGAGACTTACACCCAGATCTATGCGAAGGCCCGCAAGGTAGAGCGGAAGTGGGGCTTGAAGCCCAAGAGGGATCGCGATCTTTTCTCGGGGGCTACTAGCAGCACGGGGGCTGCTAAACGCCCTCAGCTTCAGCATCGTTCTTTCCAGCATCACCAGCCGCAGGTTCAGGCCAGAGCACCGGTTCAGCAGGTACAGCACACTCAGCAGAGGTAGGTACAGAATGGAGCTTCTTACAACTTCTGCAAGAAGCCTGGTCACACCTGGGAGGTTTGCCGGAAGAGGCTGGAAGTATGTCTCTTTTGCGGTGGCACAGGCAATCAGTTGAGAGTATCCAGTGAACCCTCGTGTTACTAGTACAGCTCAGAGGCGCCAGCGAGAGTACCTGCAGTTCAGCCGAAGGATCCACTTTCGACCCAGCAGCAGCGGTTTGCTCAGCACCACCAACAGCAGGGTGTTCACGGCAGGGCTTTTGCTCTTGCAGCCGAGGAGATCGAGCCAGTTGCAGATGTTGTGGTAGGTTCGATTCTTCTTGATTCTTTTTTCTGCTTTAGTATTGTTTGATTCAGGTGCTACACACAGTTTTGTGTCAGTTTCTTTTACACTTAGACATAATATTATTGTTGAGTATCTGGGTAGGACTTGCAAGATTATGACCGGGGGAAGTATTATCCTGGTTAATAATATTTGCAAGGGGCAAAGTGTTACTCAGGGAGGCCGGGATCTGAGTGCGTGCTTGCTCGTAATGCCACTTCTGAGTTACGATGTGGTACTCGGTATGGACTGGTTGAGCAGGCACCATGTGTAGTGCCCCGTCCCGTCAGTCAATCGGAGGAATAGGAACGCCAACGACGTTCAGACTTAGCCTTGCAATGGCTGCTCGAAGACATCGCTCGGTCAAGACGACCGCTCGCTCAGGTGGAGTAGTTTCGGTAAACTTGCCTCATCTTAGCCTTCACATAATAAATCGTATATTTTCAACTTGCACAAGTAGGCTTGATAATAAAAGAGACGAATCAACATAGATAAGGGAATAATTCCAACGGGTCGAATTGAGTTAGAATATAGAAAGGTCCAACCGTCGTCTTAGAGTTGGTGCACGGCGTGCTTTGAAAATGACACTCGGTCCTTCGTCCCGTGGCTTGGAAGAAGGAAAGTTGGTTGATTAGGCGAAGTTATGAACGTAGCCTAAGTCATAGGCGTCGCCCGCATAAATACTTCATAAAACATGTACGGTCCTATCGTCCAAGGCTTGTCATAGCCTTGGCTTATCCCATGAGTTAAGTTGTGAGGCACGGCCTCAACAAGGACTTATAGCACGATCACACGGGAATGGAGTCTTGTCGCGTAGTTGCATCTCTAATTTTGTGTCGAAAGGCAAGCACGACTTGATAGGTTAACGTTGTTGGTACGAGAAGGGTCTTGAGGCAAGGTATGAGTTAACGTTGTCGTTGTAAGCACGAAACGATCTTGAGACACAAAATAGGCCTAGGCGTCTGTCCTAAAACCGATCCTAAGGCAAGAGTAGAAAGACAATCATAAAGGGGACTTTGTTGCACAAAAGTAAATCAAACGTGTTGGTTTTGTATGGGTGGGCGAGGAGCTCATTCCACCAGTACAGTTGAGTACTGACACCCACATAGTTTTCATGTACAGGCACAGGTAAAAGCTCGTGGCGCGGAGCTCGCTTGGATGCATCGAGGCACGGAGTTCCTTGGCAATTCGAAGTGTGCGGCCGCATGGTGTCAAGACTTATACGGGACGTAATGTAAAGACGTCGCCTTCCGAAGCATCCGCTGACTCAAGACATGTATTGAGAGATGAGAGAGAGCTGAGTGACTTGTAATGTGAGATGAGTGAACTTGAGAGACTTGTAATCTTGGCCTTGTGCCCCATTGTAACCTTTGTTTCAATATCAATAAAGAGCTTCTTTTGAATGAATTGTGTTTGGTTCTACTTTCCGATGCTATCATTTAATGTCTCTACTTGGGACTTCTGTGCGACGACCCCGTCGTAGTCGCTGAAATCGGCCGTTATGGAACCTGCCTTGTACGAGTGCAATCTAGGCTCGTGCGGCATCACGCCTTAGCGAGGACGATCGCTCCAACAGGAGCGAGGCGTGACATAATGGTATTAGAGCACGGCTTTACGTCCTTGGACTATCGATTGAATTCTTTAACTCTGTTGTTTTCGCAAACTCTGAATTGTTGCTTCCGTAAAGTTGATATCGCTGGTGCGCTCTCTCTCAAATATCCCACGAGATGTCCATACAATAAGTCTAACTATTTTGTAAAACATAGGAGAACAGTTTTGACAAAAACGAAAAGATGGTTCGCATAAGCACGATTGGCTAAGTCGGGATGGGCATATACACCAAAGTTGCGTCGACCTTAGAAAAGTCGAGTGTGGGAATTGAATAGTGTCGAGCAAGAATGAGTTGAACTCAATTGAGTAAATGAGATGACTATTGATAGGGGTGCTATCGAGCGACGACAACGTCGGTACGATATAGATGAGCGTGCTTGGAAATTGAGGAATGGTTCGAACGGGATTCGAAGAAGTCGATTTTGATTCGAATGGTAGTTTTGAGGATTTGTTGAATGACTTCATTCCTGAGTGGTGTATGCGATAGCCTCAGGAATGTCGATCGATCGATTGAGGATGTGGGGTGTCGATGAGTCTATCAGCAAGCATCGCATTATACAAAGCCTTAGATTGAGTGTCGTTGAACAAGTAGTAGCCTTGAAGATTTGGATGAGTTTATTGGAACAACCTAGAAATTAACGCGTACGGAACATGCATGGGATTACGAAACACAAAAATAATTGAGTAGGTGAAATCGAATCGAGAAAAAGGTTAGGGTGTGCGAACGGATGACTTGATCGAAGAAATTGATACGGATCGTATATGAAAAGTTAGCACGACAGATAGATAGCGTGCATGAAAAGTTGAACTTTTAAGTTACGTAATGACTCTGAGGATTGGATTGAATGTTGCTCGATGATTTGAGTTAGCAAGAAATGATGGAAATTGAGGAAAAATGTTGGTCGATGACTTATGATAGACGGATGAACAATACGTGAATTTAGATTTAAGAAAATTGATGTTGTGAATGATTCGGGAGATAATGATCGAACTTGAATTTGCATGTCGAGGAGATTATCCAGTCGGATAATAGCATCATTCGTACGACTCGAAATTTGTTACAAAGGAAGATCGTCAAGTTACGCATATCGTCGATGGTATTGAGGCGCATCAAAGATCGATATGCGATAACTCGGGGGTACTTTGACCCGACGAATGACGATCGTGCAAATATTATTGTTCGGTTGGATGCTATACTTAGAATTTTGATTGAGATGAATGTTGGATGAAAATGATCGTGTCTTGATGGTTATGTTGATAGCCACAACGTCGACGATCTTGTCTTACGCGAGTGTAACTCTAGCCTCGCACATACGTTGCGTCGGATTTGGGGCAATCGTTCCGCGTGAGCGCTGACATGGTGATTCATGTCGCGGGAATGATCGAACTCGGAAAATTAGGATGCGGCCACTTTGATTGTCTCGACTTGTCGGTTTGATACGAAGGAAAATTTGAGGATGTTAGGACTTGCGATTGATGAATGAAATAAACTTGAGGATTGAGTAGGTCCAATCCGCGCATCGAGAATGAATTAGTCTAGACTTGAACAAGAGTTACGTCCCGATGAGGATGACTATCCCGCGGGAGCGTGCATGGTGTTTCATGCCCACCGTAGATAATCTAACTCGCGTGAGATCGGGGCACAATGTATTGTTAAGTCAGATGACCTTGTGATCGATTTCGTGAGTTGGAAGGAATAACTTAGGGAATATGAAATGTAAATTATGGCTTAGTGTTGAATTGTGTCGTAGCATGTTTGATTTGAAAGGATCGATGGACAGATTATGACGAACGTGTTCGAAGAGATAGACTATGTGAAATGCTTGTTGAACGGACGATATTGATGTGTCGTGAAATTGGTTGAATGAACTTACAATAGGATGGCTTTACTGAACGACTCGAACCCCTGCGACGAAATGTTGGGATATGTGTAGGAAATCTATGCTCGATGTTTAGAAATCGGAGTGATGCGAGCTTGGGTAGAAAACCCCGTACTATCAACTTGGTTTGACCTTAGGATGGGGTCAGTGTTGATATTGTTGTTTGGGAACTATGATTCCAATACTGACGGAAAGATATAGCCTAGCGGTTAGACAGACGTCCGAGTACGAAGTGGTAGGATGTGTGGTGGCACCACTCACGAGTCTCGGCTGACATGCACGTATATCAGGGATGCTTGAATATGTGCACGATCCGACTCGAGTGGTAATGGCAGAATTCGCTGTCACGAGGCTTGGCTGAAATACATGTATTTTGGGGACGCCTAAAATATGTGCACGATCCATACTAAGTGGTACGTTGAATTCAAGTGAGACTTAAGAAATGAGAAGTGTCGAGGATTTTGAGATCATGAGTATTGAAGAACGGATTGAGGGTAGCACGAGCGTGGCTCGGATTTGAGAAATACATAGAGGAAATATGCGCGAGAGTCGTTGAACATTCGAGTGATAAGTCGATGAGTAAGTGTGCTCAGTTAGTTTCGAGGACGAAACTTTTTCTGAGTGGTGTATGATGTAGTGTCCCATCCTGCTCAGTCAATCGGAGGAATAGGAACGCCAACGGCATTCGGACTTAGCCTTGCAACGGCTGCTCGAAGATATCGCTCGGTCAAGACGACCGCTCGCTCAGGTGGGGTAGTTTCGGTGAACTTGCCTCATCTTAGCCTTCACATAATAAATCGCATGTTTTCAACTTGCACAAGTAGGCTTGATAATAAAAGAGACGAATCAACATAGATAAGGGAATAATCCCGACGGGTCGAATTGAGTTAGAATATAGAAAGGTCCAACGTCGTCTTAGAGTTGGTGCATGGCGTACTTTGAAAATGACACTCGGTCCTTCGTCCCGTGGCTTGGAAGAAGGAAAGTTTGGTTGAGTAGGCGAAGTTATGAACGTAGCCTAGGTCATAGGTGTCGCCCGCATAAATGCTTCATAAAGCATGCACGGTCCTATCATCCAAGGCTTGGCATAGCCTTGGCTTGTCCCATGAGTTAAGTTGCGAGGCACGGCCTTAACAAGGACTTATATCACGGTCACACGGGAATGGAGTCTTGTCGCGTAGTTGTGTCTCTAATTTTGTGCCGAAAGGCAAGTACGACTTGATAGGTTAACGTTGTTGGCACGAGAAGGGTCTTGAGGCAAGGTATGAGTTAACGTTGTCGTTGCAAGCACGAAACGGTCTTGAGACACAAAATAGGCCAAGGCGTCTGTCCTAAAACCGATCCTAAGGCAAGAGTAGAAAGACAATCATAAAGGGGACTTTATTGTACAAAAGTAAATCAAACGTGTTGGTTTTGTATGGGTGGGCAAGGAGCTCATTCCACCAGTACAGTTGAGTACTGACACCCACATAGTTTTCATGTACAGGCATAGGTAAAAGCTCGTGGCGCGGAGCTCGCTTGGATGCATCGAGGCACGGAGTTCCTTGGCGATTCGAAGCGTACGGCCACATGGAGTCAAGACTTATACGGGACGTAATGTATGGACGTCGCCTTCCGAAGCATCCGCTGGCTCAAGACATGTATTGAGAGATGAGAGAGAGCTGAGTGACTTGTAATATGAGATGAGTGAACTTGAGAGACTTGTAATCTTGGCCTTGTGCCCCATTGTAACCTTTGTTTCAATATCAATAAAAAGCTTCTTTTGAATGAATTGTGTTTGGTTCTACTTTCTGCTGCTATCATTCAATGTCTCTTCTTGGGACTTCTGTGCGACGACCCCGTCGCCGCCGCTGAAATCGGCCGTTATGGAACCCGCCTTGCACGAGCTCAATCTAGGCTCGTACGGCATCACGCCTTAGCGAGGACGATCGCTCCTATGGGAGCGGGGCGTGACACCATGCTAGTATAGATTGTAGAGCAGGCAGAGTGTTGTTTAGTTCGTCGGGAGAGCCAGAGTTTCAGTTTGTCAGAGGAGCAGCGGAGCCGGGAGATGGATTCTATGGAGCCTTGTTAGCGGGACAGGAGTTGCCGCATCCATTTATTGCAGAGTTCTTGGATGTCTTTCTCGAGGAATTGCCGGAGATGCCGCCGGACAGACATGTTGAGTTCTCGATTGTCACGACCCGTACCCTAGGTAGGGGCACAAGTGCGTGACAACGCCCAGCCTACACCGTAAAAATGGCGTAGAACGTTGTAGGTCTACTAGCCAACAAACAGTATATAATAACCTGTCATCTCCGCACGGAGGTATATAATATAAAATACTGATAAACTCAATCACAATCTAGAAGAAAGAATCATTGCACAAAAACTAGATAGATAAAAACCACAAGTGCAATATCCAGCTCAACAACGAGAGAAAGAGACACCAAGTAATATAGTTATACAATCCCAAATATAATATCATAAACATAAGTAGCAAGCTGGAGACAAGGTCCAGTCCAAAATATCTACTCTAACTAAACTAAGCTAGAGGCTCGTCGGACGGAGCTAAGCCCTGCTGAACCAAGGTCTCCAAGTCTAAGCCCACTACGTCAACCGGACCGTAGTAGGTACAACAATCCTCCTCACCGTCATCTGTAATATTTTGTCAACATATCCAGTCAGGATGGAACGAGTACAATCAACTAACAACAGTTCACAAGATATGACAAAAGTTATAAGACTGTAAATAGAGAGTATATACAAGAAATCATGGAATGTACATGTGAGTATCATGACAAGGTAAGCTGTAAATCTAGAGCTAGAACAAGGCAAGTAAACTGATCATGGCATGTACAAGAATCAAGAATCATCTATCTAGGTGTGTGAGTACTGTAAGAGCGTAAAAAGTACTTCATAGACCAAGTCAAAGAAGTTGAGAACTTTACGCAATTCAAACTGAGTCAAACTCAGACTTTACGCGAGCTCCTTTACGCGATAAGCTTTTTACGCGAGAGCTATCCTCCACTTTTACGCGTGGGCAACAGACTGTCAGGCCAAATTTAATACGAGTGATTTGATCTGACAGAATGATTTTCTGACAGCAGTACACAGAAGTCGAGGAGATCTTTTCACCAAACCCAACGTTTGTCGTTTAGTGTGCAGATGGGCTACTTTACGCTCAAGAAATTGCTTCTTTTACGTACGAAAGCTATTCGAGCTTTTTACGCTCAAGGCTGCTGTGTGCGTAAAGTTTATTTGAGCTAATTTTATGCTCAAGGCTACTTTTCAGCCACTTTATGCGGAAGTCTATTTTGAGCTATTTTACGCCCAGTCTGCTACTTTACGCAGGGAGTGTATTTTGGGTCATTTTTACGTCCGATCTTTCCTGGCTACATGAGAACGTGGTCTGCTTAAGTGGCTTTCATGCCACACTTATCGAGGAACGTGTGTACGTGCTCTCCCTATTTTGTTGAAGTAGTGGGACACGTGTTACCATGCGTAGATATCAAAACTCTACATGGGACATGTGTCAACATGCGTAGAGGATGATTTACATCGTGGGTGACAGTTACTCGCGTAGAGATCCGATTTTGTTGCTTTTTACGCACAAAGGGTCAAGTCTATAAATAGACTTATTTTCACATAGACAGCATCAAGAGATCAATATAGAGACAGGAGAGGAGATTCTAAGAAAACTCATACTTTCAGAGTGATATTCCCAGAAGCATTTCTTCAACTTTTTCTCAAGAACAGGGTGAAGCAAAGCAAGAAAGCATTCGACTGTGCCATCAGTGCCGTTGCTCGATACCTTTCCGGTGACTTAATTCTTCCGATTGTTCGTCTTCTTCAAGTAGTTTTCTTTATCATCATCGTATGGTCCAAGGAACAAAGTGATCGCTCTCATATCAGACTTCCATAGCAATACTTCCCAAAACAATTTGTACTTTTTATACTTTTTCTCGTTTTCTTTCAAAAGCCAATTTTAGGCATTTTGTTAAGTGAAACAAAATGACGACTCTGCTGGGGATGACCTTCTCCTCTGACGAGAAGGCAACTGCTCAATATGATGATGTGTCGGTCGGATCGACAAAGAAGACTCTGGTTGTGTACTTCGACCAAACTGCCTACGAAGAAATGCTCCGAACTGGGGGTAGTACTCGCTGCTCCAATGTTCAGAAATCGCGGAAGGCGCAAAAAGTTTGGATTCCTAAGTCCAAAACATCCTCGGACCTCCCTGTTGTCTCTGAAGGCAAAGGAATCCTTCCTACTCCTGTTGTGGAGGCTCCCGTCTGTGACGAGGCAGTTTCTACTTCAGTGATACGCCCTGCGCGTAAAAATCAGTCTTCCGTCTGTCACGTGGCAGACTCTCAAGTTTTACGCTCTGCGTGTAAAAATTAAACTTTACGCCCTGGGCGTAAAAATCAGTCTCCCGTCTGTGATGTGGCAGACTCTCATGTTTTACGCTCTGCGCGTAAAAATCAAACTTTACGCTCTATGCGTAAGAATCAGTCTCCCGTCTGTGACGTGGTAGACTCCAAAGCTTTACGCTCTGTGCGTAAAAATAAGTCTCCCGTCTATGACGTGGTAGACTCCAAAGCTTTACGCTCTGTGCGTAAAAATAAGTCTTCCGTCTATGACGTGGCAGATACTCATGTTTTGCGCTCTACGCGTAAAGGTAAATCTCCTGTCTGTGACAGTGTAGATAAAGTTCACAATGATGCCTTTGCATCTAAAGTGAATTTACCTACACGCATGCAGTGTAAAAACATAGTTGGTAAAACTTCTGTTTTCAGCCAACAGCCTTCTTACACTGCTTTACGCAAGATACCAAACCTTCAAATTACGCGTAATACTGATGGAGTCCTTTATGCTCAAAAATCTCAGGATTTACGCACGTAACTCCAAGCGCGTAAAAATATACAGTTTGGTTCTGCTAATGCAGCCAGTAATCTTCTTTATACACAAGGGACTAAACGTTTCTCTACCCCAAGTGTAATAAAGAAGACTACACCCTCTACTTCTTCTGATTTACACGAGTTGCTAGTACAAAAGCGTAAAAATAGACAATCTTCTGTGACACTCCCCTAAGAAAATCATCGTTGTGAGTGTCACCAGATTGTAATCAAATGTTGTTGTTCGGCTTCGAAACGGTCAATTTTTGACCGATTAAGCTATAATGAGCTTCAGCAACAAGTTGATGATCAAGAGCATGAGTTGTCATATGCGTCAGTCAACATGGCATCTCATACCAACAGAGGACGACGTCCAAGACGCAACTTGTCCCAGACTTCTGGTCAATAACAGTTCAACAGACTTCTTGATTCCTTTGAAGGGGTATATCAGCATACCTGGTCAAAAAGTCAAAGACAGTTGCAGCTCTCAGATTCAGAAGCTGGGGGTACCCAGTCTTTTGAGTCAGATACTGATAGTGTCGATTCATACCTCTATACCAATCCCTCTATATGTTCAAGGGAGGTTGAATCCTATGCTATTGGAGATGAACTGGAGACATCATCTACTAATACAGAACAGCGTCTCTCTGCCGTTGAGCAATCACTAAAGGACATGCTCACTATGATGCAAAGCATGCATCAAATAATAGTGACTCAGCAAACTGCTCAACCGGCAGTAGTAACATCGGTGCAGGTAGCAGCAAAAACTCAAGATAGTCAAGGGGTTGATATACCTTTAAATAATCAAGAGCCTGCTGTCAATCAAAATTCTACATCTCCAGATCCTATCATTCCAGAAGATGTACCACCTCCGGTGGGGGTTACGGTACATCCAGCAACTGTTCAATCGAATGTGCTTCCTCAAACCAGTGAAGCTATTCAAGCAGTACGTGAGCTAAAAGCACAGTTTGAAGTTCTGAAGCACAAGGATCAACTCCAGAGGTTAGGGATTAAGCAACCTTATCTTCCTCATTAGAATAATGTGCCTTTTCCTCTAAAATTCAAACCACAGTCGATGGTGTTATTTGATGGAAAAGCCTCTCCTAGTCAATATATCAATTATTTTGATATTATGACTGTGCATCTGCAGAAGAATGATGCTCTTCTTACCCGAGTTTTTATCGGGTGTTTGACGGGTTCTGCATACGACTGGTATCACAGTTTACCCGATAATTGTATTTTGTCTTTTGACGAATTTAAAGCAATGTTTCTTTCCCGTTTCTATGAGGGAGGCATGGACATGAACATGTCCTCCTTAATAGAAATCAAACAAAAAGAGAAGAAAGATACTCGGACGTTCATTGAACATTTCCGACAGGCAACCTTGAAAATGCCTCCTGGTATGCCAGATTCAGCATTGATTGCTACATGCAAAATGAATCTGCGACCATCCATTACTGTCTTTACGGGATCTCAATTCACAGATTGGGCCTCGTTCATCATAGCAGCGGTTTCAGCCGAGACCAATGGTAGGTTGGCTCATGAACACGGGATGATCTTTGCCTCAGAGGACAAAGGAAAGAAAGGCTTTTCTGGTAATAATTCTGGCAATCGTAATGGGAAAGGGAAGGAAACCCTAGTGGTTAATCTTTCAAAACCCAAAACGACGCCGAATAATCAGAAGTCTTCCAAGCGAAAAGAAGAATACTCTTTCGATGACAGTGATATCCCAGGAATATTCCAATGTCTGGTAAAGAGTGGCAAACTCTATATTCCAGACCCGAAAAGACCTAATGAGGTGAATCTGATCGACAATTCCAAGTATTGTATCTATCACAGATACATAAATCATCCTACCAAGGCTTGCTATGTCTTAAAGAAGAAAATCCAGGAACTGATAAATGCCAATGCCATCGCTTTAACCAACAATGAGCATACGGTCACAAAGAATATGATTTCTCTTCAATTTGGAGGTTTTCCTCCACAGCAAGTCCCAGATGGAATTGTACCAATTCCAAAGGCGACGATGAAGATTGTGAATATTCTGCCTGCCAGAGAGCAAAATGAAGGACTTTTGCCTCTTACACTAAAAATGGTAAAATCATGTGGGTACACCCTGATTTAGTACCTGAAATGGAGAATAAAGGTAAAACTTCAAAATCCAAAAAAGGTAAAAAAGTCAAAACCTGCAACATGATTTCTCATGTTTTAACCCCAGACCATGATGATTTGGATCATCTATGGGGTGGAATTCCCTTGGAGGATAGACTGAGGGGTTTGAATATATGCCCTCCAAGCTTGGCCCCTCCTACCAAACTCAAGCTTAATCATCAGCAATGGTTAGCCATGAATAGTGTCCCTTTATACAAGGCACAACAAGTCTTTGCTGCTTATGAGAAAGCTCCTGCAGGGATTTTTCCTCTTGTCCCGAATACTCCTTCTCATGTGGCTACAAAAGTTTCTATTCCTCCTTCTCCTGCGGTTACGGAGGTTTCTGTTCCTTCATCCTCTGTTAAACCATTTATTGAAAGTCCGCTGCCCATTCATATGTACAGTAAAAAATCAGTCCATCTCATGAAAAAGATGGGCTATGACTTTCAAAAGGCGGAAGGCTTGAATTATGATAAAGGAATGCGACTTCCTTTACAAATTCCAAGTCAAAAATCTACTGTTGGATTGGGTTTTGAGGTCCCTCATAAAAATCCTCGCAAGAAGAAGACTAAGGGAAAGAAGACTAAATCCTGTAATATGGTACTTCATTCTCCTGAGTCCGAAGAAGAAACCTTTGCTGGTACGAGATCTAGAAAAGAGTACCACAAAGATTATGAGGGATCTTCCAAAGAAGCAGAGGACGTTGTTGAAACAATACCAGCTCAACCATCTACTGTTCCTACTAAACCATCCGTGGTTGAGAAGGGAAAACAGAAAGCAGTACGCTTTGACGTCCCATTGAAATCTGCTTCCAGTCAAGGGTTGGTGATGAAACCCTACAAGTTCGATATTCTAGCCCAGTTAGCTAATACTCCGGCTAGACTCTCTATCTTCGAGCTGCTTCGTCTTTCTAAAGAAAGTCGAGAAACTCTGAGTAAAGCTTTGCTACAAGCAGACTCTTGCTTAGCTCAACTTAAGAGTCCTGACAATATACCAGTATCGTGTCCACAATGTCATAGTATGATAGAAGCAATTCCTAATATCACCTTCACACAAGAAGATATGTTGTTGAAGCATAATAAACACGACAGACCTCTATGCTATACAGGGTATATTGAATCCACTGAAATTGACAGGATTTACATTGATCCTGGGTCTTCTATTAGCATTATTCTTCAGAGTATGCTAAGACCTTTGAGGATTCCTACTAGTGATTTGAGTTACACTAGTACCACAATAGTTGGTTTCAACTCTAGCAAGAGTAAACCACTGGGAAAGATTCGTCTGAAGATTCAAATTGGTGATCTTCGAACTATGGCAACATTTTATGTTATCAACTCAGATGTATCTTACAACATCCTTCTCGAAAGACCGTGAATACATGAGCATAACATTGTGCCTTCAACTCTCCACCAATGCTTCAAGTACGTGGATTCCCAAGGGGTTGTGAAGACTGAGTTTGCTGATATCAATCCTTTTAAGGGTATTGAAGCCTATTTCTCTGATTCAATACTCTACAAATAGGAGCATGTGAAGGAGATATCAGATATGGCTGAAGATCGATCACCTGCTAAAGATCAGTCTGTCAATGAAGATCCTCCAGAAGAGCAACCTTTGAAGATTAAAGTCAAAGGTCGAATCCAACCCCAACCTGTCAATGACCAACCTCTGATGATCAAGGTCAAAGGAAAAACTCGAGCTTCGTCTGAGGAATCAGTAAGTATTCCTGCCAAGAGCCAAGTTCAACCTCTCATGATCAAAGTCAAAGGACGTAATTCTCGTACGAATGATCCAGAACCACCATTGATTATCAACCTTGGCAAGCCTACGCAGAAAACGGATGACGGTCCGTTAATAATCAATCCAAAGCGTAGTAGTCAAATTGTAAATGATGTAAATATTGATCATTCTGTACTTTCTAATATCAATGAAGATTTCCTTTTAGAGTACATGGCTGTCAAATTTATTGAAAGAATGACTTTATCTGCTGATGATCAAAGTCATCAATATAAAAATTACATAAATACAGAGAAAACCTTATACATTAACCATAAGGAAAATTCTTTTCCTCCTCATGTCGATGTAGGACCTTATGCTCAAAGGTTCTTAACATCTTCTTCCTATCTTCTTCATGTAGCCTCATCATCACAAGCATGTGTAACTTATAGACGTCATAAAGAATCTTATTTTGTGATTTCATCTAATAAGAAAAACAAACGCCAAATTGTGTTCGATTTTGCTAAAAAAAATTTCAGACAGATGATCTTAGAGATAAAGATAAAGGAAGAATCCAAATTGACAAATGTAGTCAACAATCTCTCAAGATTATCCAGAATATGAGATATGATTTGAAGACTATGCAAGGTCTCAATCAAGGCAAGGGTAGACGATTACCATTATGTGGTGATCTATTTTACCAAAAAACTCGTCATAGGTTGGGATATGATCCGTCCTACATGTTTAATGAAGATATACAAGAAGAATTCTCTTCTAGTTCTTCACAATCCTCAGATTCGGAAGAAATCTAATTCATCGAATCAGATACACCCCACATGTACAAAAAAATATGGAAGAATGTTCTTCCAGTTTTTTACAATCCTCATATGCTGGAGGAGACTATTATGATGAATCTGAGTACGTATTCTCAGTCAACATGGTTCAAACTGATGGTGAATCTAAGCCATTTGAGAATGACCCTTGGGCACAATAAATGGACACTCAATGGGAGCTTCGTTTTGAACAGCGACAGCCACCTACAGAAGATGAAATTGTCCAGATTGATTTTGGAGACGGAACTACGTCTAAGCCAATATTCATCAGTAAAAACCTCTCCGAAGATGAAAAGGAAGAGTTGATAAAACTGATTAAAGAATATATTGATATCTTTGCATGGAGTTATGAGGATATGCCGGGTCTAGATCCTAAAGTTGCTACTCATAAACTTAATATTCTTCCTAATGCTAAACCTGTAAAACAACAATAGCGGCGTTTTCGACCAGATATGATGGATACAATTGAAGCAGAAGTCAAAAAGCTTATTACATGTGGCTTTGTTCGTGAAGAACAACACCCAAACTGGGTTGCCAATATTGTTCCTGTTATGAAGAAGAATGGAAAAGTCCGAGTTTGCATAGATTTTTGGGATCTTAATGCAGCTTGTCCAAAAGACGAATTTCCACATCCGATTACTGATGTCATGATAGACAATACATGTGGTTTTGAACGCATGTCTTTCATGGACGGATTTTTAGGATACAATCAAATTAAGATGCATCCAGGAGATGAAAAGCATACCACTTTCCGTACACCCTTTGGGGTTTACTGCTATAGGGTTATGCCGTTTGGTCTGAAGAATGCCGGTGCCACGTATCAACGGGCTATGAGCAATATCTTTCAAGAGCATCTTCTGAAAACAGTTGAATGTTATGTGGATGACATTGCTGTCAAAAGTCGATCAAAGGATGATCACATTCAAGACTTAAAGACAGTATTTGAGTTGATGCGTCAACATCAATTGAAGATGAACCCTACTAAGTCTTTCTTAGGGTTTTCCAGTGGCAAATTTTTGGGATTTGTCATCACTTCTCAGGGTATCCATGTTGATCCGGATAAAATCAAAGCAATTCTTGAAATACGTCCTCCACGTAACCTAAATGAATTACGTGGCTTCCAAGGTCGCATTACTTATATCAGGAGATTTATATCCAATCTTTCTGGGAGATGCCAACCTTTCTCTCGTCTATTAAAAAAGGGTGTATCATTTGTCTGGGATGAAGCATGTCAGAAAGCCTTCAATGACATCAAGCAATACCTTAGAAATCCACCTGTTCTGGTACATCTAGTGGTAGGAAGACCATTTTTGCTATATGTTCGAGCCTTAGATCATTCACTTGGTGCTCTTCTTACACAGAAAAGTGACAAAGGTCATGAACAGGCAATTTATTATCTTAGTCGAATGATGGTCGGAGCTGAACACAGGTATACTCCTGTGGAAAAGGAATGTCTGGTCTTGGTTTTTGCTGTTCAAAAGATACGACATTATGTGTCAGGACAGACTATTCATGTCATCTCCAGAATAAATCCTATTCGGGTGTTGATGAGAAAACCGAGCATCCTTAACTCCAGGTTAGCCACCTGGGCGATGTTGCTCACTCCTTATGATATGGTCTATGTACCTCAAAAATCAGTAAAGGGTCAAGCTTTAGCTGATTTCTTAGCAGCTCACCCTATACCTGAAACATCTAAGCTTTATGAGGACATTCCAGATGAAGTCGTGGATTGTAACATGACTTTGAGGGACGACATTTGGCAACTATATTTTGATGGCGCATCACGGGTTGGACCTAAAGGTAAAATTGTCTCCGGAGTAGGCATCGTCTTGGTCTCTCCTGATAAAATAGTCATATACCGTGCTTACTCTCTTAATGAACCATGCTCCAACAATGTGGCAGAATATAATGCTCTGTTAATTGGTCTCCAAGTAGCAAAACAACTGGACATTGAGTTCCTGGAAGCTTATGGAGATTCTCAACTGATTGTTAATCAGGTTAGAGGGACATATGAAGTCAGAAATCCTGACCTCATTCCTTATCATCAAGTGGTAATCGAATTGGTCCTTTCATTCAAAGGATTCTTTATCGAATTCGTACCACGTTCTCAAAATTTGGAAGCTGATGCTCTTGCTAGTTTGGCTGCAGACTTAGCTGTTCCAATTAGAAGACAAAATACTATTACTTTGTTGGATCGAGACTTATTCTGTGTCAAGAATAACTTGCATATTGAACAGAGTTATACTACAGAATCAAGTTCTCAATAAAGGGATTGGAGAAGTCCATTCATTGATTATGCGGTTCATGGGATTTTACCTGAAGATCCAAAAAAACTGCATCAATCAAGAGACGATCATTTCGATTCTTTTATGATTCTTTTTGACATATGTTATATCGTCGTTCTTATGACGGACTTTTGCTGCGTTGTCTCTCTGAGAGTGAAGCTAAACAAACACTCCGTGAAGCTCATGATGGTGTCTACTGTGCTCATCAACCAAGTCCAAAATTACAGGACCGCATTCAAAGAATGGAGTATTATTGGCCATCCATGATAGCAGATGTTGTGGATTATGCCAGACAGTGTAAAGCATGTCAGATTCATGCTGATTTTATTCATCAACCATCTGAGTTCTTACATCCTACAGCAGCTTCTTGGCCCTTCGAAGCTTGGGACATGGATATTATTGGTCCGATTAACCCTCCTTCTGTCAAGGGATATCGGTTTATACTGGCTATAACCGATTACTTTTCTAAATGGGCGGAAGCAGTTCCTCTTGCTGAAGTAAAAACATCTAATGTGGTTAGCTTCATTAAACATCATGTCATTTATCATTTTGGGATTCCCCGACGGATAATTCATGACAATGGACCACAATTTGCCAGTCAGGCATTTTATCGATTCTGTGACAAGAATTGGATTCAAAATCTGGCTTCTACCGCTTATAATCCAGCTGCTAATGGTTTGGCCGAAGCTTTCAATAAGACAATCATTAAACTTCTCAAAAAGTTCGTCTCTTCTAATAAACGTGATTGGAATGAGAAACTTGGAGAATGTTTATGGGCTTACCGAACGACAATCCGAACTCCTACTGGTTTTACACCATTTTTACTGGTTTACGGATGTGAGGCTGTTCTTCCAGTAGATATCCAGATTCTATCTCTTAGAATAGCCATTGCTAATGAGCTAACAATAGAGAACAATGATCGCTTACGACTCCAAGAACTTGAAAGATTGGACGAGAAGCGTCTTCAAGCGCAACAGCACATTGAGCTATATCAAGCCCGCATATCTCGAACTTTCAATCGTAAAGTTAAAAAGAGGATATTTAAAATCGGTGAGCTAGTTCTAGCTGTTCGAAGACCAATGGTGATGACTCATAAGAGCAAAGGGAAATTCCAAGCAAAATGGGAAGGTCCTTATGTTGTCGAGACGGTATTCTCTAATGGTGCCTATAGGTTGTCTAAACCTAATGGAGATTTGCTCATGATGCCGATTAATGATAAATTCTTGAAGAAATATTATGTATAAATTTCTCCCTTATTCTCCAGCTACCAATGTTTGGTTAAGCTGATTATTTGTTCTCCTTGAAGAGAATTTTGATCTTCTATCTTAACAGCTGATTAAAAAGAGAGATTTATTATTTATCATGTTCTCATGACCTCTGAATAAATATTAAATCTACTTCTTTTCCTATCTATCATGTCCCTATGGCCTCTGAATAGATATTAATCCATTTTTCTTTGAGTTGTTTCGATCTGTCACGTTTATATTACCTCTGATAGTATCGTATACTCTAAACAGAAAAAGAGATTCATTATCTATTATGTCCACATTACCTCTGGATAGATATAATTTATTGAGTTTAGAAAACTTGTCATGTCCATATTACCTCTGATAAGTGTTTTCTATCTCATACCTATTGTTTAATTTCAAAATAAATGATAGGATCACAAAACAAATATTTTATTCATTTTTTGTAAACATTACAGAATGAAAAAGATAGAATATTACAAAAGCTCTTTATTTGCCTAAGGCGAAGCAGATAAGTCTTGTAGCAGTTTTTGCAACTCTGCTAGACGCTTTTCACGAGAGCTCAATACATTCTTAGTAGCTACGGAGCGTCGAGCTTCGGGAGTGTAGATATGAGAAAGTCCAGCAAAAGTGACTATCATCTTATCCTTGGCTTCGTCAAGGGTTTTGATGGTAGCCTCAGCTCCAAAGACTTGTTTTTTCCAAAATCGAGCTCTGTGTAAGCTGCTGGTCTCGAGCTATGATCAGCTGATCCCTCTCCGCCTTCAAGCGAGCCAATTCAGCCTCGACTTCGCGAATTCTATCATTATGTTGATGAATTCTTATATTCGATGTTTCATAGGCTTCTCTCTGGATATCCAGCTGGGGCTTCACTCCAGCCAAAAAAAGTTTTTTCTTTGGCCACCTTGATGTTGTACTCATGGAGAGCTTCTTTAAAAGTAGTCTCCCGAGTGAGGTATTCAGCTGATAAAGCGTCATACTCGCTTTGGATGAGACTTTCAGTAGTTTTGCTTGACAGCCTTAGATATTCTCTAATGGGCTGTTCAAGTTCCTCAACGGTCTTCTCTAATACCGCTGCTCTTGCTGCATCATTGAACACGGCGACATTTCTGATCGTAAGAGAAATAGACGCCTTCAAGCTTTCATAATTGAGGCCCTTATTCAGGACCATTTTGATCAGAGCCGCCAGAGTCTTGCAAAAAGTCTCAGTATGAATCTCAACTAAGAGATTCGTTTCTGCGTTTGAGCTCGGTGTGACGGCGATGTCTACCAGATCTCTTCTCTGAAGACTAGAAGCAGATGTTGTTGCCTTGGTAGCCGACAGAGATGAAGCTATTGTTGTCACTGCTACCATAACCAACTGATTCCCAGGAGCTTCAGGAACAGTGTCTTCAGCATTTGTTAATCCAACCGTTTCTGAAGTCGAAAACTACTTGAGTTTCGGTGGCGGTGATTGGTGCGGGTGGAATGGTAGTTATGACAGCTGACTCCGGTTCGGGCATTGTCTCTTCAGGAACTTGTACTGGAGCAGTAGCAATAGCAGAGGATGCTATTACAACGTCTCCAGCTTCAGTTGATGATTTGACTATGCCTTCATCACCTTCTTCGGCAATCGGCTCTGCAGGATCTTCAAGTATTTCAGTTGTAGTAGGTCCTTCTACAACTGGTTCTTCGTTGAAGTTTATTTCTTCCTCAGCAGCCGCTTCATCATCTACAGTAGGTTCTACTGAAGTTTGTTCTTTATCCTTGCCCTCAACAGGAGGGGACAATTCTGGCTAGAGCCTGCACTTCGGGCTCTTATTGTATCTCCATAGATGGAGGACATTCTTCTTGAGCATCTTCTTCTTCTGAAGAGGAATCCTCTTCCTCAGACTCCGCATTTTCCTCATAAATATCTTCTTGAGGAGGAGGAGGAGCCACAAGCTTTGATGCAATGATAACACCTACAAAAATTAAACAAAATAAGTTAATATACAAAAATTATAATTTTGTATAGATTTTGTGTAATTTATATTTACCTGGAGTAGGTGTAGGACGTGCCAAGTACGCGTCATAGTTCCCATCCCAGTCATCATCATCAAAGGTAATAGCCAGCTCATCTGATGGGATGAGCTCTGAATCAACAGTATGTACTGGAGCGACATCCTCAACAACTTGTGCCTTTTGTGGCAAAGTCAAATGAAGTACTGAGCTGAGATATCCCGGGGATAGGACCGTCACCGCTTCCATTGACGCTGCTGGTTGGGAAGCCGAGGACCCTTCTCCAGGATGAGCTGAAGAAGATGCAACATGTTGCGGTTCCTCGACTGGAATGTCAATCTCTGGGGTAGCGGCTCTTGGTCTAGAAGGCCCTTTGGTGGTAACCTTCTTCTTCTTTTCTGGGGTCTTCTCTAGAAGAGTAGCAGCTGCACCTTGTTTCCGTTTCTGGGTCTTGCCAATAATGATAGGTTCCGTAGCTTTTTCCCCAACTTCCGTAGGGATAACTTCTAGATACTGATCTGGAATAGCTGTGTCATCGGGTATGTCTGATGGTACCCTGACTGGCTGTCACGACCCGGTCCCAATTCGTTGGGTCGAATCGGAACATGCCCAGCCTGTACCGTTGTGAGACGGCGGCAGTAAGCTGTATCCAAATGCAGGTAATCACAACAACACAATCTATTTTGTCACAACATCTAAATTTCGAATATTTAAATAAACTTTGTCCAACAAAAATGCAACTGAAATAAAAACTGAATAAACTGTCTTTTATTTAACAAAAAGATAAAACATCCTCTAGAGATTAGACTCATCAGCCCCAAGATCAACATCGTCCACGTGGAATGCTGGAAGCACAGCAGGGTAGAGCTCAGGATCGTAATAACTACTAATCAGAAGCTCTGCATCATCAAAAGAACCTAAAAATGTTGTCTCCAGTCAGGAGGGAGCAAAGTACAATTCATGATAATCCAACAATTGAAATAATAATAGAGTTATGCAATTTTAAACAATTTAAAATAAATAGTTCTCCAGCAGTTAAAACATTGTGATGTGAATAGGCAATGAATATGACCGGATTGGGTTGTACAGTTGTATCCTATTGATACGATATGGCTTATCCCCGTGTGTATGAGGGGTAAGCTAACACAGTCAGTATACTACTTTGGATGTGGTCATACTCATTACACTACTCCCCCAGTACCCAACAGTCAATCAGTCAATGCTCTCAGAGAGAGTTCCGTGTTGCATCGTGGTTTAAACTTGCAATAAAACGATTACTAAATAATTGGTAAACTAACACAAATTGTACTTGCCTTGATTATGACTGGATTTGAAAAGATGATTCTGAGATGATGCTAGTACAGTCCTCGAAATCCTACAATTGAGAATTCCTGACTTAGCACCAATATTCAATCCACATCTAGGTGTGCTAGTTACAATCTCTAGAATTTGTCCTAGTCAAATTTTAGATTATTTACAACTCTACTTAAAGCGCGCTTATCGAGGTGAGTTACTATCTTACGAAGAAAAGTTAATTTAACTTTGTATTTGGAAAAACTCATAGTTATTGGTTTACCTGGTAAAACTTTGTATTTTGTATTATATATAAAATTAATATTTTTCTTTAAATGAGAAAACATGAATTTGCAATAAACTTGTAATTTCCTAATTATTTTATTGTGAGAAAATGTTATTTAAATTTTATAAAATAATTATATTATCATTTTTACGTTTTACGTCAATCAACTAACCAGAAATAAAATAAAAAATTTACAATATTAGAAAACCACAGATATTAAATAAAAGCAGTGCTTATGCCCTTACAGACCATTTTTACGAATTGAAATAAGAAGAAACATTGGTTAGTCCTAAAATTTATCCTACAATTTAATTACAAAATAAGATTAATAAATTAAAATATAATACGAGTCTCAGAC
Source organism: Iris pallida (assembly GCA_029216955.1). Classification (NCBI taxonomy): domain Eukaryota; kingdom Viridiplantae; phylum Streptophyta; class Magnoliopsida; order Asparagales; family Iridaceae; genus Iris; species Iris pallida. Next base: position 1,382,938 of record JANAVB010036819.1, read on the forward strand.
TTGGTCCAATTGTCATAAAATAGCTAATGCCTCAACGTCCGGGTAAAACCGGTTTCGTTTGCATTTCGCTAGGGCCCACGGACCGGTACGGTCGTCGCCCAAAATCCGATTTGAATTATTTTCTGAAAACCGATTTAAAATTCATTTATAAAGTTTTATAAAAATTTGGGCAGCATTCCCTCTATATTTGGGACAACCCAATACTGGGAAAATATGCCAACAACACCAAAATATTTATCCCAAACCAAGGATTAACTACTAAAATTTATTTCATCCACTAAATATATAAAAATCCAATTCACAGAACGTTTTCGAAGAAAATTCGGAAAACCCGAAATTAACTCGGAAAATCCACAGAACCATTCCAACTCAAAACCAACTCAAAACTAAAGCCACAGAATCCATTTCCGAAATGGAATTAGGAAAACCAAACCATAGAAATATTCCGAGAAACTCACAGAACGTTTTCGAAAGGATTTTGGACAATCTGAAACGAAAATCGTAATAATTCTAACCGATTCCCATTGCAGGATCGGGGACCGAAATCATCATAGACTATAGAACAGAAACGAGGACAACGGAAATATACCTTGGGTTGCTCGGTTAGAGCTCTCAGATGTATAAAAAGGAAAAGAAGGCGAATCCCGCGAACTCGGAACAATCCAGAACACGCGGAAAGAGGGATCGGAAACAGAAAACCACGGACAGTGGATCGGGAACGGGGTGAGCACGAGGAGGCGCTGGACCGGGGCACAGCGGCCACGGATCGGGCTCGGGTGCTGCGGCGGCGGCGCACGGGTAGGCAGCGGCTGGTACGGCCTGGAAGCGGCGGCGGGGGATCGGGGTTCGCCGGACGGGCGCCTGGACGGGAACAGTCTGGGTCGGGGCTGTCGACGCCGGAGGTCGCCGGGAGGGACGCGGTCGGGGCTTGGGTTCGCCGAAAATTTTGGGGCTATGGCACAGTTAGGGATTTTGATTTGCGAAAGGGGTGGAGTGAGTGATGGAGAGGGATGAAGAGAGGGGTTTTATAGGGAGTAGGAGAGGAGTTATGGAAGAAGAGGGGGTGCTCCATCGGCGTGGAGGCAAGGGGTCGCACGTTCGGGAAAGGGGAATGGAGAAAGTTCTTTCCTTTGCTGAATGAAGCAATTGGAATGAGTAATGAGATTTAATAATAATTTCGTGAAAGGAATTGTTTTGGCTGAAGTAAAAGGAAAGAGAGTTTAAAGAAAATTTTAAAAGAAAAATATTAATTTTTCTTTTCTTTATGAAAAACTCAATTAATAATATTTCAATTAATGATTTCGAAAACCGAGATTGGCTCGGATTCGAACTTGGGTTCAGACACAGGTCCGGGACGGGTTAGGTCCAACTAAAAATTCTAGAAAAATAATTTTTCTAAAATATGATTTTCATAAAAAATGGTAATAATTAAATAGCAACAATTTTATAAGTAAAATTTTTACAGGTTTTGACTAAACTCTAAAATTTCCAGAAATAATTTTTTTTAAAAATGCATTTTCCTAAATTAACAACTAATAATGATTTATATTAATAATTAGCTAATTAAATTATTCAATTAATTAACTGAAAATTACGGATTTCACAACCTTCCCTCCTTAAGAAATTTCGTCCTCGAAATTAAAGGATAGGTTTTGGAACTACCTCAGGTCTCAAATAAATACGGATACTGCTCCCGCATCTCATCTTCTCGCTCCCAGGTAGACTCGCCTGGGGAATTGTGTCGCCATATGATTGTGACTATGGGCATCACAGAGTTTCTGGTTCTCTTCTCGCCTCTGTCTAAAATCGTCACTGGCTTCTCTGGCACTGTAAGGCTGGGTCCAATCTCCAGCTCTGAATGGTCCAAGATGTGACTCGGATCCGGGATGTAGCGTATGAGCTGTGAAACATGGAAGACGTTGTGCACGCCTTCGAGATTAGCTGGTAGAGCTAATCGATACGCTACTTCTCCAATTCGGCTCAAAACTTCGAATGGGCCGATGTACCTGGGGCTCAGCTTTCCTGCTCTGCCAAATCTGATAGTTCCTCTGGTAGGGGAGATCTTCACGAACACACTGTCTCTTTCTTCGAACTCCAATGGTCGACGACTGCTATCAGCCCAATGCTTCTGTCTGTCCTGAGCAATCTGGAGCTTGTCTCTAATCACCTTTACCTTCTCTGCTGCGTCGGTCACCATTTCAGGTCCAAGCAGTACTCTTTCTCCTACGTCGTCCCAAGCAAGTTGAGTGCGGCAACGACGTCCATAGAGTGCCTCGAACGGTGTCATACCGATGCTGGCTTGGTAGCTATTGTTGTAAGAGAACTCTACCAAGTGCAAGTGGTCTTCCCAAGCCCCTCCAAATTCTAAGACGCAAGATCTCAGCATATCTTCTAGCGTCTGGATGGTCCTCTCCGATTGTCCGTCAGTTTGGGGATGATAGGCGGTGCTGAACTTCAGTTGTGTTCCCAAACTTTTATGCAAACTTTTCCAAAAGTGTGAGGTAAATCTAGTGTCTCTGTCAGATACAATACTTACCGGAACTCCATGAATCCGGTAGATGTGCCGCATGTACAGTGCCGCCAATTTCTCGGTGGATAAACCAACCTTGAAGGGGATAAAGTGAGCTGACTTAGTCAGTCGGTCTACAATAACCCAAATGGCGTCCTTCCCTCCTTGGGATCGAGGTAATCCTTACACAAAATCTATCGTTATATGCTCCCACTTCCACTCCGGAATGTCCAGCGGCTGTAGAAGTCCTGCGGGTCTCTGTCTGCTAGCCTTCACTTGTTGACAAATCAAGCATCTAGCCACAAATCTGGATACATCCTTCTTTATTCCATACTACCAAACAATGGTACGCATATCCCGGTATATCTTGTTAGCTCCAGGATGTATGGAATACTGCGACTGGTGCGCTTCTTGCATCAGCTCATTCCTCAGTTCGCCAGATGGTACACACAGCTTCGTACCATTCTTCAATGCTCCGTCACTGGCGATAGAGAATCCTTCAAGTGTTCCTGCCAGCACTTGATCTCTGAGTTTGCAAAGCATCTCGTCTTGGAATTGTGTCTCCTTGACTTTGTCCATCAGACTTGAACACAATTGTAACTGCATCATGGTTGAGTCAGCTCCAGGTACAATAGCTTCTCGCCCCAGTTCTTTCATCTTTTCCTCAGGCAGTACAATCTCCAGACCAAGCTTCTCTCTGTCCTCCAATAAGTGTCGCTCCTTAGTTAAGAACATCGCCACTGGGTATCGACTAAGTGCATCTGCAACCACATTAGCCTTACCCGGATGGTACTGCAAGTCGATGTCAAAATCCTTCATCAGCTCCAGCCATCGCCTTTGTCGCATGTTCAGCTCCTTCTGAGTGAAAACATATTTTAGACTTTTGTGGTCTGTAAATATTTCTACTCTCTCTCCATAGAGATAATGCTTCCATAGTTTCAAAGCAAAGATGACTGCAGCAAGCTCCAGATCATGTGTGGGATAGTTCTTCTCATGAGTCTGTAATTGCCTAGATGCGTAAGCAATTACTTTCCCGTGTTGTTGAAGAACGCAATCCAGTCCTTTTCCAGAAGCATCACTGTAGATTGAGAAACCGCCGGTACCTGCGGGTAGCGCAAGTATCGGTGCTGTTGTAAGTCTCTTCTTCAGTTCCTCAAATGACGCTTGGCAAGCTTCCGTCCAGATGAACTCTTCATTCTTCCTGGTGAGCTTCGTCATCGGTTCAGCAATCTTGGCGAAATCTTTCACAAACTTCCGGTAGTAGCCAGCCAAATCCAATAAACTTCTGATTTCAGCAACTGAGCTTGGGGTAGACCACTTCTCAACAGCAGCTATCTTCTTAGGATCCACCGAAATTCCTTCTCCTGTGACAACATGGCCAAGAAAATCCACCTTGTCTAAAAAGAATTCACATTTGGATAGCTTACCATATAGCTTCTCCTCTCTCCAGTGCAGCCATAGCCACATTGTGGGCATTCTCCATGCCTTCTCTCATAATCGCCGTCTGTTCGCGATGAGCTTCAACTTGAGTTCTCTGTGCCTCAAGCACTCCTCGTAGCAGGCCTACGAGGTCGGTGGGTCTATGGGCACTGGTGGCGCAACTGGATCGGGTACCACCGTAGGGGCTTACTGTTCAGTATGGAAAGATGTAGGATCTAACACTTGAGTTGTAGTGTAGAATCCACGGGGTACTGGTGCATTATGGGGACGATCGGTCAGCTGCCGGGTGTAGGATCCGGACTCGATTGGGGAGGTGGGGTGTGATCGGGTGATGACATCCCATCGCCAGCAGGATTTGTGGCCATATTCTGGAAGGTTTAGGATTTCAAAACATAAGCAAGGTATCCTACCAGTCTATAACAATCAAAAATATTTATTTATAATATATAACGGTCCTATGTTGTGACAAATTAATGTTCTAGTGTTCTAAATGTTTCTAGATATGTTTCCTAAGTTGTTGATCTGACCTGCATGGGCCACCACTAAAAATATGTCACGACCCGGTCTCAATTCGTTGGGTCGAATCGGATCATGCCCAGCCTGCACCGTTGTGAGACGGCGGCAGTAAGCTGTATCCAAATACAGGTAATCACAACAACACAATCTATTTTGTCACGACATCTGAATTTTGAATATTTAAATAAACTTTGTCCAACAAAAATACAACTGAAATAAAACTGAATAAACTGTCTTTTATTTAACAAAAAGATAAAACATCCTCTAGAGATTAGACTCATCAGCCCCAAGATCAATATCATCCACGTGGAATGCTGGAAGCACAGCAGGGTAGAGCTCAGGATCGTAATAACTACTAATCAGAAGCTCTGCATCATCAAAAGAACCTAAAAATGTTGTCTCCAGTCAGGAGGGAGCAAAGTACAATTCATGATAATCCAATAATTGAAATAATAATAGAGTTATGCAATTTTAAACAATTTAAAATAAATAGTTCTCCAGTAGTTAAAATATTGTGATGTGAATAGGCAATGAATATGACCGGATTGGGTTGTACAGTTGTATCATATTGATACGATATGGCTTATCCCCGTGTGTATGAGGGGTAAGCTAACACAGTCAGTATACTACTTTGGATGTGGTCATACTCATTACACTACTCCCCCAGTACCCAACAGTCAATCAGTCAATGCTCTCAGAGAGAGTTCCGTGTTGCATCGTGGTTTAAACTTGCAATAAAACGATTACTAAATAATTGGTAAACTAACACAAATTGTACTTGCCTTGATTATGACTGGATTTGAAAAGATGATTCCGAGATGATGCTAGTACAGTCCTCGAAACCCTACAATTGAGAATTCCTGACTTAGCACCAATATTTAATCCACATCTAGGTGTGCTAATTACAATCCCTAGAATTTGTCCTAGTCAAATTTTAGATTATTTACAACTCTACTTAAAGCGCGCTTATCGAGGTGAGTTACTATCTTACGAAAAAAAGTCAATTTAACTTTGTATTTGGAAAAACTCGTAGTTATTGATTTACCTGGTAAAACTTTGTATTTTGTATTATATATAAAATTAATATTTTTCTTTAAATGAGAAAACGTGAATTTGCAATAAACTTGTAATTTTCTAATTATTTTATTGTAAGAAAATATTATTTAAATTTTATAAAATAATTATATTATCATTTTTACGTTTTACATCAATCAACCAACCAGAAATAAAATAAAAAATTACAATATTACAAAACCACAGATATTAAGTAAAAGCTGGGCTTATGCCCTTACAGACCATTTTTACGAATTGAAATAAGAAGAAACATTGGTTAGTCCTAAAATTTATCCTACAATTTAATTACAAAATATGATTAATAAATTAAAATATAATACGAGTCTCAGACTTGGTCCAATTGTCATAAAATAGCTAATGCCTCAACGTCCGGGTAAAACCGGTTTCGTTTGCATTTCGCTAGGGCCCACGGACCGGTACGGTCGTCGCCCAAAATCCGATTTGAATTATTTTCCGAAAACCGATTTAAAATTCATTTATAAAGTTTTATAAAAAATTGGGCAGCATTCCCTCTATATTTGGGACAACCCAATACTGGGAAAATGCGCCAACAACACCAAAATATTTATCCCAAACCAAGGAATAACCACTAAAATTTACTTCATCCACTAAATATATAAAAATCCAATTCACAGAACGTTTTCAAAGAAAATTCGAAAAACCCAAAATTAACTCGGAAAATCCACAGAACCATTCCAACTCAAAACCAACTCAAAACTAAAGCCACAGAATCCATTTCCGAAATGGAATTAGGAAAACCAAACAATAGAAATATTCCGAAAAACTCACAGAACGTTTCCGAAAGGATTTTGGACAATCTGAAACCAAAATCGTAATAATTCTAACCGATTCCCATTGCGGGATCGGAGACCGAAATCATCATAGACTACAGAACAGAAACGGGGACAACGGAAATATACCTTGGGTTGCTCGGTTAGAGCTCTCAGATGTATAAATAGGGAAAGAAGGCGAATCCCGCAAACTCGGAACAATCCAGAACACGCGAAAAGAGGGATCAGAAATGGGAAACCACGGACAGTGGATCGGGAACGGGGTGAGCGCGAGGAGGCGCTGGACCGGGGCACAGCGGCCACGGATCGGGCTCGGGTGCTGCAGCGGCGGCGCACGGGTGGGCAGCGGCTGGCGCGGCCTGGAAGCGGTGGCGGGGGATCGGGGTTCGCCGGACGGGCGCCTGGGCGGGAACAGTCTGGGTCGGGGCTGTCGGCGCCGGAGGTCGCCGGGAGGGGTGCGGTCGGGGCTCGGGTTCGCCGAAAATTTGGGGGCTAGGGCACGGTTAGGGATTTTGATTTGGGAAAGGGGTGGAGTGAGTGATGGAGAGGGATGAAGAGAGGGGTTTTATAGGGAGTAGGAGAGGAGTTATGGAAGAAGAGGGGGTACTCCGTCGACGGAGAGACAAGGGGTCGCACGTTCGGGAAAGGGGAATGGAGAAAGTTCTTTCCTTTGCTGAATGAAGCAATTGGAATGAGTAATGAGATTTAATAATAATTTAATGAAAGGAATTGTTTTGGCTGATGTAAAAGGAAAGAGAGTTTAAAGAAAAATATTAATTTTTCTTTTCTTTATGAAAAACTCAATTAATAATATTTTAATTAATGATTTCGAAAACCAAGATTGGCTCGGATTCGAACTTGGGTTCAGACATAGGTCCGGGACGGGTTAGGTCCAACTAAAAATTCCAGAAAAATAATTTTTCTAAAATATGGTTTTCATAAAAAATGGTAATAATTAAATAGCAACAATTTTATAAGTAAAATTTTTACAGGTTTTGACTAAACTCTAAAATTTCCAAAAATAATTTTTTTTAAAATACATTTTCCTAAATTAACAACTAATAATGATTTATATTAATAATTAGCTAATTAAATTATTCAATTAATTAACTAAAAATTACGGGTTTCACACTGGCTCTTCAGCATTCCCTTCCTTGGGCCATCTTAGACTACCTCTCAGGTTGTAGCCATGGGCGAAGGAGCGGATGGAAGCATAAAAGCGAGCATATGTATGAAGTATACGTAGCTCAGTTGTGCTTGTAGCGGTCGATATTCGAAATTTGGCACCGGTACAGGCAGTGCTAAAATATCTCCAGCCTCTTGCACCACCAATTAGCTTCCCATAATGACGAAAACTGGTTGAGGGATTACCAACATGAAGTTGGTCATATCCAAACTGGCGAGCGAACCGACTTGGTAGATATGGTTCGAACGTACAGCCGTCTTTATTTCTGTACATCAGATGGGAGGGTCTGATGCACTGTAGCCATCTGAAAACTGGCACTGGCAATGAAGTCGTCCCTTCTCCTCTGTCTTCAAATTGTACGCCGAAGCAGTCGGCTGGAACTTGTGGCCTTGTGCATAAAAAGTTCCAACCATAAGAATAATTCAATACTGCTCGGGTATCTGCCACTGTCGTGGCAGTCCATGTGGCTTTGCTGAACTTCTGAAGGAAGACCTCTGCATCATCTCCAGGGCCTGGTGGCAGTAAATTGCAGTTGTGATGCAATAACCAGCCCATCAGGTAAGTGTAGGGCATTTCTACCCTAGGGAATACGTTCCGGTGAGGAGCATTGTTGATTAGTTCCTCACCAAAAGTCCTCAAACCTGCGTTTATTCGACACACCATTGGTAATAGCAGGTTGATTCTGACTTTAAACACCAAACGTACTGCTGGCCATAACACGTTTCGGTGGATTCTATCAACTGTACCGGTCCCCGGTACAACCCATCTCCTCAACCACAGAGAAAGAAAGCCTGCCAGCAAGGCTTTCTTGGAGATCTTCTGGCTGCCATATCTGAGGAAACTCAAGGCTTCAGTTCCTGTATGGAACTCCCCAGTCTTGGTGGACAAATATTTGTTCGAAAAATTTGTTGCCAACCATCATATCCCGTATTTTATCAGCAGGGATTGTTGAACCAGTGTTGATGGTTGGAGCCTTATTCTCCTGAAATCTTTCTTTATCATCTTTGGATATCTTATCCTTATGGTAAAAGAGATATGTTGTCTACCTGTTGATGTACGCCAGATGAGATCCACTTTCATGCATAGTAGTGCAAATCATGTAATGGCACATCAACTCTTCATATACCTCAACTAATTGAGGGTTTTTCTCCTTAATTTCTGCTAGTTCCTGATTGGAGGGAACATACTCTTCATATGGGGCTTTCCCCATTGGCAGCTTAGAGATGAATTACATCTCGTGAAGTGCAAGACCCATTTCACCTTTTGGGGTCGCAAAAGTTTCTGTTGAACTGATATATATCTCCATCAGAGCCATGAACAAATTACTGTTCGGTAGTATACCCTGACTAGTGGAGGCTACCGCTTCATACAGACCGATGGCTTCCAAGTCTGTCTTGAAGTTCTTCATGATCCAAACACTAATTTGGATCCAGTTCTGGTTAAAAGGAGTTAGCCATCCTGGTAGCCTGGGGTTGGCCTGAGGATATAATACTGCAACCCTTATGAACTTATTTATGAACATTTGGGTCTGCACTGGCTGAATCAGAGCAGAATCCTCACTTGGGGTGAATCCAGGTAACAAACCGAAGAAGGGGACAACACCACCATTGGGAGTACTGGTGTGGTAGCCCATGTCATTTGCTCTCTCCCTCTTGAAAATGATCCTTCCTGACCTACCGTGACTGCTGGGAGTCAGGTTCCACAGCATCTGTCGGGGATGGGTAGCATGGACAAATGCAGACAAGGGATAATCTTTATCCATGTCGGGGAGATACATTGCTCTATCTCCAAACTTGAACACCCAAGCCTCCTTCTTGGGGTGTGTTTGTGATTTGAAGTCTATCGCATCCCCGAATAAGAAAGCTGGCTTTGTAAATTGTTGGCCATCCAACGATGTCAACAATTCTCCATTTATCATGGACAATAGCATTCTGTCCCCTTGAGCAGATATTAGCTGCCGTCTCTCTGCAGGATATTTCGGATTCGACTGGAGAAACTTCACATGGGACAGGTTCTCCAAATAATTTGAGCCCACCATACCAGCTGATGAGCCAAATATTTTTGCGAGTGGGTGAATTTGCAAATCTACTGCCAAAAGAAAAAAAAATCAAGTTAGTGAAAATCTAATTTGAAATTTTTACGCAGATGATTTGGTCTAAGTTTTACGCATAAAGATTAAAGAATCTGACTATGCAAACTTTACGCTTATTAAAAAGTTGATAAAAACTTTTAAAGTGTAAAAGTTCTTTGTTTTACACAAAGTCTTTCACTTGTAAATTTTACGCTGGCACATGTTGATGTGAGCGTATTGTGAATTTTACGCTGGCACATATTGATGTGAGCATATTGTAAACTTTACGCTGGCATGTGTTGACATGAGCGTATTTTAATTTTTACGCGGGTATGTGTTGACATGAGCGTATTTTAATTTTTACGCTGGCACATGTTGATGTGAGCATATTGTGAATTTTACGCTGGCATGTGTTGACATGAGCGTATTTTAATTTTACGCTGGCACGTGTTGACGTGAGCGTATTTTAATTTTTACGCTGGCACATGTTGATGTGAGCGTATTTTGAAATTTACGCTGGCACGTATAGACGTGAGCGTATGTTCTTAATTTTACGCTGACACGTATAACGTGGGCATATTTAATTATCTCAGTTTCTACGCTGACACGCATAACGTGGGCGTGAAGTGAAAAGCTCGGGTCTTCTTCTCCGACGAACTCGCGACCGAAGTTCAGTGCTTTACCCTTCATTGCCGGAGCCACGGCGGGGTTGCTCTGTTGTGGCGTCGTTGATGATGGGACGGGGGTTTTCATACGGTCGGTCGACGATGAATCGGCGGCGGGCTTCTTGCCCTTGCTGCCGGCAGCGGTCTTCTTGGGGGCCATCGATTTAAAGTGAGAGAGAAAGAAGAGAAAGAGAGCAAAGAGGTTTGGGGATTGCAAAGAACAAGTAAAGTTCTTTCTGAATTCATAAAGCTCTATTTATAGAGAAATTTTGAATCGGTTCAAATTCTCGAAATTTACGCTGGCGGTTGGATATCTCGACTTTTACGCGGACTGTTGAGTATCCCAAACTTTACGCGGATGACCGTTGGATATCTCGACTTTTACGCGGACTGTTGAAATCCCGAATTTTATGCTTCTGTTCAAAGTATTTTAAATTTTGAAAATAATTTGAAAACTTTGAAGGGGGTCTTGTAAGAGCGTAAAAAGTACTTCATAGACCAAGTCAAAGAAGTTGAGAACTTTACGCAATTCAAACTGAGTCAAACTCAGACTTTACACGAGCTCCTTTACGCGATAAGCTTTTTACGCGAGAGCTATCCTCCACTTTTACGCATGGGCGATAGACTGTCAGGCCGCATTTAATGCGAGTGATTTGATCTGACAGAATAATTTTCTGACAGCAGTACACAGAAGCCGAGGAGATCTTTTCACCAAACCCAACGCTTGTCGTTTAGTGTGCAGATGGGCTACTTTACGCTCAAGAAATTGCTTCTTTTACGCACGAAAGCTATTCGAGCTTTTTACGCTCAAGGCTGCTGTGTGCGTAAAGTTTATTTGAGCTAATTTTATGCTCAAGGCTACTTTTCAGCCACTTTATGCGAAAAGTCTATTTTGAGCTATTTTACGCCCAGTCTGTTACTTTACGCAGGGAGTGTATTTTGGGTCATTTTTACACCCGATCTTTCCTGGCTACATGAGAACGTGGTCTGCTTACGTGGCTTTCATGCCACACCTATCGAGGAACGTGTGTACGTGCTCTCTCTATTTTGTTGAAGTTGTGGGACACGTGTCACCATGCGTAGAGATCAAAACTCTACATGGGACACGTGTCAACATGTGTAGAGGATGATTTACATCGTGGGTGACAGTTACTCGTGTAGAGATCCAATTTTGTTACCTTTTAGGCACAAAGGGTCAAGTCTATAAATAAACTTATTTTCACATAGACAGCATCAAGAGATCAATATAGAGACAGGAGAGGAGATTCTGAGAAAACTCATACTTTCAGAGTGATATTCCCAGAAGCATTTCTTCAACTTTTTCTCAAGAACAGGGTGAAGCAAAGCAAGAAAGCATTCGACTGTGCCATCAGTATCGTTGCTCGATACCTTTCCGGTGACTTAGTTCTTTCGATTGTTCGTCTTCTTCAAGCAGTTTTCTTCATCATCATCGTATGGTCCAAGGAACAAAGTGATCGCTCTCAGATCAGACTTTCATAGCAATACTTTCCAGAACAATTTATACTTTTTGTACTTTTTCTCATTTTCTTTCAAAAGCCAATTTTAGGCATTTTGTTAAGTGAAACAAGTACTAGCTACAATATGTGGCCGGCTTGGGACATTGTACAATAGTAACAGGCCTGGCTAACCATACGTGGGGTGTATGATCAACACTCACAATCAATCTATGCACAATAGGTGCACAATTGGCTTGACCACATATCTACACTAATACTCCCCCGCCCTCGACTGGTAGAGTGGATCCAAGCAAGACACGTTACGACACGGGATTCTGCGAGAAGGGAGCAAGTCTCCTCGAGAATCGGTGTCCATAAACTACACAAGAACTACAAGGGAGCTTGCACAAGATATACCAAGATAACGAGGAATAACATCTCATATCGGGATCCATGAATACCAATCCGTGTGACCAATGTGTCAAGAACAAGCATATCTACACTAATTACATGAATTATAACAATTATCGTAAATTGGAAAAGTATCAGAGAATGTACTCGCCCGTAATATGATGGATAAGTCGACTGAGTCCAAGAACAGTGCCTCGAGGACCTATAGATGGAATACTATATCAATATAATGGTTTGGAAGTAAAATTAAGTCATACTGAGTCAAACTAGATCAAGACACGTCAAACTAAGTCAATCTAGGTCAAACAAGGTCAAACTAGATTATACAGGGTCAATCTAAGTCATATTAGGCCTAACAAAGTCGAACTAGGTCATTACAAGTCAAACAAAATTAAACTAGGCCGATTTAGGTCAACGGTTGACTTACAGTTGACTTTTGGTCAACTGGTCAACTCTGGTCAACCCTAGGTCAACTCTAGGTCAACTTTAGGTTAAACTTGACTAACAGTTGACTTTGGGTCAACTGGGCAAGTTTGATCAAGTTCTAGTAAATTTTAGGCTATGGTTGACTTTTGGTCAAAATAGTCAACCGTGGTCAACCAAGGTCAAAACTAGTCCAAGTCCACTATTTCTAACCATTACCAACCATAATATCCTAATTTTAGCCATATCTTAAAGTATCAAACCTATATGTTGTGAAATGGGTATTATTCCTACTTATCCCGTTTACCCTTTCTACCCTAATACTAAGGCCAAGTAGCTTTTCCTTAGGAGTTCCACTCCCGGCTTCCTAGGATAGTAGGATACTAGCCTATACTAACATTACCTACCAAGTTTTCTAGGTAAAGTGGACATCCAGTCCATCTTACGGTCTATGTTGTTGATTTACCCATTATCTTGAGTATCGTAAGATACTCAATGATATCATGTGATACCATTCTCCTAATCCCAAACGAAATCCCGATTTTAACTTAGGAGCCTACCCACAAACTCTATTTTACATTAGCTAAGTCCCATTCAAATTTGGACGCGTTCCGACACTCGGAACTCAAATTGCCCTTTCACTCACCCTCTAACTAAATTCTAATTCACCCACACTCACTAAAAATCTCACTCTACATATCCACTCATATAGGACTAGTTGGGGGGTTTTTTAGGGGATATATATGAGTTTATATAGGAGTTTATATGTAGGTATATATGTATATATTGGTATATATATAGTGGGTTTTGTGGGGGGTTAAAGGGGGTAAATGGGGGGCTATTGGCTGCTATTGCTGCTGCTAATGCATGCTGCTACTGCTGCTGTTATTACTGTTGTTTGGGGGGGGGATAGCAGCCCCAAACTACCCCCACCCCCCCATCTGCTGCTGTGGCTCTTCTTTCTTCCTTTCTAACTCACTCACTCTCTCTCTCTCTCTATATATATATATATATATATATATATATATATATATATATATATATATATATATATATATATATATATATATATATATATATATATCACACTCACACACACATATTTATATCTACATATATAGACACACACACACACACATACATATATATATATATATATATATATATATATATATATATATATATATATATATATATATATATATATATATATATATATATATATAGACACACACATATGGATATCTATATATATGGACACACACACACTCACACACATGGACACACATATATATGGACACATACTCACACACACATGGACACACACACACGCATATACATGGACACACACACACACACACATATATATATACATATATATAGACACACACACATATAAATATACATATATATATATAGACACACACACTCACACATAGATACATGGACACAAACACACATCCTGTCAACCCCTTGACCAAATTTTCTCCTATATTTTTTTTATTTATTAGTTGTCTCACATATAAAATTTTATGCTGGTTTGTTTACTTTAAATACCAGCAGAAGGACCTATGGGTAATAAAGGAGTTTATAGGGACCTGAATGCAAAAGTCCCTATTCAAATCTCCTTTCAAACCTGTGCTCGAATTCAAATCAGTTTCTGATAACTCTCACCAAAGATTTTGGATGAGAGTGAATCAAATCTTTTCGACCTTCTCCAGGAAATCGAAACAAGTGTATATATGGGGGATTTGTAGCCGACCCCAACCCCTCGGCAAACCCTAAAACATTGCCATCTCCGATTGTCCTTCAGCCGAATCAACATCCTGCGTGGAGTCTTCGTCCAGGAACACTCCAGGGACAACCAAGGTTAGTATGAATGATACAAGTTTGTTTCCATCTTTCATAAGAATTAGTGAACACCATATGCTCGATGTAATGACCAGGTTGATGGTTGTGACTGTTCATTAAGGATAAGGAAGGATTAACACCCAAACTAAAAACCGTTAGAATTGTCTTATTGCCAAGTTCATGGTTGTGCATAAAGAGCAGGGGAAATTGATTCCAGAACTGTCATGAATCTCTTTTTGATCCATAGAATACAGGCAAGGACTGATTCCTAATGCCATTAATCGAATTTCCGTAAGCACCTGATGTACACTATTAATAGGGGCATGTCTTGAGTATCAGGCCAAACCTGGCAAACATATTCCTGCTCTTCTGAAGACACCCACAGGAAATAGGTGAGGGGTTGCAAGATAGGGTAGGTATTTGTCACACCTACCAAGTTGTAGGATGGTACAAGACCTGTGCATGGGTACATAGATGTTAGGATACTACCAGGAAATAAGTTAAGTGCCTGGGATGAAGGAGAGGCTTGTTCACTGCTAGCCCAGACCTGGTATCCTTGTTCAGTATTGAAGTGTCGATGTCATTCCTAATGTTGCATCACCTTTTTCTCTTCACAAGTAATGTGTATGATCTTTCCTCATTCAGTTTAGAGTAACAGACATTAAGTAGGCTAGACTTTGACCCTACTTGACCTGTCAACAACTGAGTAGCAAATTCATTTCCTTGGCAAACCAATACACTTCATGTGTTATCCTAACTCGCTAATGTCCAGATATTACCTATAATTTCATACCCTATTTGCTAGGGCAAGCAAGGTTAGAAAGTTGAGTCAGACCTAGGAAAGGTGTTGTTCAGTCTTAGGAAAATGGTTCCTTGACATATTAAGTGCCCAGTCCTTGGTTATAAACGGTTACCCACTACTTTTACATATCAGTCCATACCCCACCTTGTTTGATTAATCCTTGATACATGTTCAGTCACATTATATAGCTCAGTTCCTTTTTACTTTCAATCTTGAATCATTGATCAGTCAATATGTATAGGAGATGTGCAGCCCTCATTAGTATTACTGATACTCTAAAGTACCACTCACATCCCTTTATATTTTGTTCTGTCCCATTGTTCATTTGATCAATCTGCCATATAGATCTCAGTTCAGCAAATTAGGTCATGTATTGGGTCAGAGGTATCAGAGTCACACTACAATTGAGCCCTGCAACATCTTTTACTACACCCACATTGTTACTGCATATTTCCTACACTGCCACATTCACATGACTTGTCCCTACATATTTCAGTTCCTTAGATAATTGGATCAGACCTATCAATGTTGTCCTGCCCATTTCATTGATATCCTGCACTTAGGATGCATACCTTGAAGTATCAAACAATTAAGAGTAATCCCCTTGGTTGATAAGTACCCCAATAGGTGTTACTCAGTTCACTGAACATCACATGTTCTATTCTCCCTCAATTTGGTTTAGCCCATTACCTTGATCTCAACCCAGTTGTTCCAATGCCTGGTCCTGCATTTTGATCTATCCGTCCCTTGCATTTAGGGTCCAAACCTTCTTAACAATAGTCGACTGTTACTTAGGATAGCAGTCCCCTATCACTCTAAGTACATTCAGTCATAATGCATTTAACAATTAAGTATCTGCCATACGAACTCATGCCAATATCTCCCTGTAAGATTGAACTCAGTTATCCTTTAGATGTCCAGAGCTTGGAGGCTCAGCCAACTGCCTAACCCGATCAGTACAAACCTGGCCATATATCTTTGCACTATTTCAGCTTATATCCATTGCTATCCTTACCTGAGCGTCTCCCTGTTGGAGCTTCACTGATTCTTGGATGAGTTTGCAGGCAATTTGTTTGTGAAGCATCACCAGTTCTTACATTGACTATTTGATATGTGGAAGTGTACAAGGAACACTAGAACAGTAGGTGAGGGAGTGTTAGTGCACAGACTTGAGGGTTGTATCCAGATAACTTAGAAAGGTATCACTAGAATATCAGGAATTAAGAACAGAGGTAAGTATGGGTTGTATGCTTACAATAAGCTATGACGGATACCATAACAGTAGGAGATCTGTCCAGAAAATGGGATCAATTGCAGTTCCATCTTGACACAGAAAAGACCCATGTAGGGTGTGAGGTTAGGCAGTATCTATAGGAAAGATACACATGTGAGGGTACTGATTTCATATCAGGTGTCAATGGACACATGAGGTATCAGCCTATACTTTGATGTGTTAGACAAATAAGAGACCTAAATAGGGAAATAGACTTTAGTTGGTATCAGCCAAGTGTGTGTCGTGAATCAGGTTATCACATAAACCTGAGCATGTGATAGGATGTTAAAACAGCCCAATGCCTTAAATTCATAAGAATTATGAGATGAATTAACTAATAGTTAAAGAAATAGACTTGTTTTTAATTCAAATTCATGCATTGATCATTACAAATTCATAAAACAGGTTACTTGGACATCGATACGGATTGTAAGCCGTACCGCAGCTCAGGACCACAGGCAAGTATACCTTGCCTTTCTATACAGCTTTATTTATATGCACTGTCTTTTATTATTATCCAGTTCTTCTCATATTGTTACCATGTATCTTTTATATCCTGTTTATATGCTTGTATCATTGCTATATAGACCGTGTTCACAGTTAGCTTTGTTTCTTATCAGATGTATTCATTGAGCCTTGATCGAGTCGTGTCGTGAGTCGTGAACTGAACTGCTTTACCTCCGTGTCTTGAAATCTTGAAGCTAACCTGCGAGTCCACATTAGGGACGAGGGTTAGTAGTTATCCGTGTCTTAAGCTAACCTGTGAGTCCACCTTAGGGACGAGGGTTAGTAGTTATTGGTCCACACCTGCGAGCCCACACTAGGGGCGAGGGTGATGCTAACCTGCGAGTCCACACTAGGGACGAGGGTTAGTAGTATATGGTTCACACCTGCGAGTCCACACTAGGGACGAGGGTGATGCTAGCCTGCGAGTCCACACTAGGGACGAGGGCTAGTAGTTGTTCAAACCTGCGAGTCCACACTAGGGACGAGGGTTTGAGTATTCGATTTGGTTATCCGTTGACATCTTGACATGAGTTCTCGCGTCCTCGTTCAGTATTTCATTTATGTGTAGACAGTGTATAGATTCGTGCTTATTCATTGCTCAGTTTTACTTGTTTATTCTGTATTTTTCTCTATGCATAATAAACTGTTAGAAAGGCTCATTTTTATGTATCTTGCTAGTCCTCTGAGGACCTGATGATCTCTTCAGGTTAGCCGAGTTTGAGTCAGGAGCAGACGAGAGGGTTGAGCCAGCATCAGATCGCAGTGCTTGCAGTTGAGGTGGTCTAGATTAGTAGTTTTTATCCAGTTAGTTACTTCATGTATTTTTCTATTTTTCTGTCTACTGGTAGTGGATTTGTGTCCACCGAACGTGACATTGATACTTGATATTCAGTTTATTCATTACTGTCCAGTTTTATTTCTTATTCATGAATCTTGTTGTGATTTGATTATTCTGTGGATGAGATATAGTTTTCCCGTGATTCTAGATTGTCGTGACTTGAGTATAGACAGCGTACTACCGCCGACACTGCGGCGTAGGCTGGGCTTGGACACGTTTCGTATCCGAAAAGCGGGTGCGGATTGTGACACATCCTAGTCCTCCTAGGAGTCTCCCATAGGCCTCTAACCTTGACACAAAGGGACACAACCATAGGTAATTCCTATGGGTTCCAAAACCAAGTAAAATTCATGGAAAATTGATTTAGAAGATAGATAATTACCTATTAGGAGTGATTCCTAACGAAACTCTCTCCAACACGAAGATTCTTAGGGAAAGGACACTTCCACCTTGCACTTTTCTTCCAAATTTTGGTAGCACCCTCCCTTGATGGTGTAGAGAGGATCTATGGAAGAAATTTGGGGGAAAAGGGAAGATTTGGAGATCAAAACTCAAATCTAGGTCTAGGTTTTGGGAAAAACTCAAAAGAGGGAAGAACTTGAGAGTGGAGATGAAGTAAATGAAGAGGGAGGGTCCTCCCCATGGCGGCCGGCCATAGTAGGGGTTTGGGGGCATTTGGCAAATATCCAAAATGCCCTCCAAGCCTCATTTAGGTCAAAATTGACTTAAGTAATTTTTCGAGGTCTGAAAAACCAAGTTAAAATCTGCAAATTAACCGATTAAGTCACGGGGGAGTTGTCTGACGGTACCAGACTAATTTTTGGGATTTTATGGGCCATGTCTCACTTAAGTTTGGGTCCCGATCAGAGTCTAAGCTACCCCGGGTCTCCGATACAAGTCGGAATGAGCTGAAATTCGAACCCGACTCTAAAAATCTCCAAATAATATTATAAATAAATAAAAATTTCTAAAATTTCCAAAAATACAAAAATGACCATTTTACCCCTATTTGTGAAAAGTGGGAGTGACATCGATAGACTTAATGCCGGGCGCTGAGCCTATTTCTCAACATGTCTATCGAGTCAACAACAGCGAGTTGGCGAAGCTGAAGAAGAAAGTCGACGAGCTGTAGGACAAGGGCTTTATCAGATTCAGTTCTTCACCTTGGGCCGCGCCAGTTCTGTTTGTCCCGAAGAAGGACGGTACGGTACGGATGTGTATCAACTACCGAGCGCTCAACAACCTCACTATCAAGAACAGGTATCCATTGCCCAGGATTGATGACTTGTTTGATAAGTTGAGCGGTACGAGGGTGTTTTCAAAGATAGATTTGCGATCTGGGTACCATCAGCTGAAGGTGAAGCGAGATGACATTCCGAAGACTGCTTCTCGTACTCGTTATGGCCAGTATGAGTTTACCGTCATGCCGTTTGGGTTGACTAATGCCCCGGCGGTATTCATGAACTTGATGAATAAGGTATTCCATCCGTACCTTGACAAGTTTATGGTGGTCTTCATTGATGACATTCTCATCTATTCGAAGACGCCTGAGGAGCACGAGGAGCATCTACGGGTTGTGCTGGAGACTCTGAGGAGGGAGTTGCTGTATGGAAAGCTGTCGAAGTGTGAGTTCTTCTTGGACCGAGTGGAGTTCCTGGGCCATGTTGTATCTGGTGATAGGATTTCAGTAGATCAGAAGAAGATTGCAGCGGTGGAGTCTTGGTCGACACCCAGTTCAGTTGCCGAGATTCGGAGCTTTCTGGGTTTGGTAGGCTACTATCGGAAGTTCGTGCAGGACTTCTCTCGAATAGCAGAGCCGATGACTGGACTCACCAGGAAGGACGTGGAGTTCATCTGGACTGATGAGTGTCAGGCTACTTTCGAGGAGCTGAAGAAGAGGTTGACGTCGGCTCCTATTTTGACGTTGCCATCTAGGTTCGGAGGATTCACGATCTGCAATGATGCTTCGGAAAAGGGTTTGGGTTGCGTTCTTCCGCAGCATGGGAAGGTAATTACTTATGCATCTAGGCATTTATGGCCACATGAGAAGAACTACCCGACTCATGATTTGGAGTTGGCAGCAGTTATTTTTGCCTTGAAGATGTAGAAATACTATTTGTACGGAGAGCGTGTGGAGATTTTTACTGACCATAAGAGCTTGAAGTACGTGTTTACCCAAAAGGAGCTGAACATGAGGCAGAGGAGATGGTTAGAGCGGATGAAAGATTTTGATATATCCTTACAGAACCATCCGAAAAAGGCCAACATGGTTGCGGATGCTTTGAGCATGTATCCAGTGGCCATGTGTTTGACGATGGATCGTCACCTTCTGGCAGATCTGGAGAGGTTGGGCATTAAGGTGATAGTTCCTGGGTTTGAAGAGCAGATGTGGGGTCTTCAGGTACAGTCAGAACTGATGGACAGAGTCAGAGCAGCTCAGTTTGAGGATGAGACTCTGAGGGTCATCAGGGAGCAGGTCCGGACAGGACTGTTGGATGAGTTCTCTATAGCGGGAGATGGGTCGTTGAGACATGGTACCCAGATTATGCGTGCCGAGCGGAGGACTTCGGGAGGAGGTTATTCAGGAGGCGTATCGTTCTCAGTACTCTATGCATCCTGGTACCAACAAGATGTACAGAGACTTGAGACAACATGTTTGGTGGTATGGCATAAAATGCGAGGTGGCTCAGTTCGTTTCTAGATGCTTGGTGTGCCAGCAGGTGAAAGCCGAGAGGCAGAGACCAGGTGGTTTGCTACAGCCACTACCCATTCCTGAGTGGAAGTGGTAGCATATAACTATGGACTTTGTGTCTGGACTTCCGCGTTCTCCGGGAGGGAAGGATGCAATTTGGGTCATTGTTGATCGATTGACCAAATCGGTCCACTTTTTGCCTTTCAAGGTGGATTTGTCTACGGAGAGGCTGGCCGAGATGTACGTACGACAGATAGTCCGATTGCACGGGGTTCCAGTGAGCATAGTCTTGGATCGGGATAGTCGATTCACTTCCCACTTCTGGAGGAGTTTGCAGCTTAGCTTGGGCAAATCGCTCAAGTTCAGTACCGCATTCCACCCCCAGACAGACGGACAGTTGAAGAGGACGATTCAGACCCTCGAGGATATGCTTCGTACCTGTATCTTGGACTTCGGGGGATCTTGGGAGGACCACCTTCACTTGGTAGAGTTTGCTTACAACAACAGCTACCAAGCCAGTATAGAGATGTCACCTTTCGAGGCTCTATACGGACGGAGGTGCCGTACTCCCTTGTCTTGGGATGATGTCGGCGAGAGGGTTTTGCTTGGCCCTGAGATGGTAGTGGATGCTGCAGAGAAGGTCAAGGTTATCAGAGATAGACTTCGGGTGGCGCATGATAGGTAGCGGTATTGGGCCGATAGCCATCGGAGACCGTTGGAGTTTGAGGTATAGTTTAGATTTTTTTAGTATTTGAGTCTGATTGTGATTGTTTTAGATCAAGCCTTAAGTCTTGTGTTTTTGTTCTAGGTTGGTGATCTTGTGTTTCTGCGAATTTCTTCGACGCGTGGCACGATTCATTTTGGTGGAGGCGAAAAGCTTAGTCCACGATACATCGGACCCTTCCGCATCTTGGACAGGATCGGTGCAGTGGCTTACCGACTGGAGTTACCGCCCGTACTAGAGGGAGTGCACAACGTGTTCCATGTGTCACAGCTGAGACGGTACGTGGCAGATTCCAATCACGTTTTGGACCACTCCGAGATTGAAGTGGGACCAACTCTCAGTTATCCAGAGAAGCTGGTTGAGATCTTGGACCGAAGAAAGAAGGTGCTCCAGAACCAGGTCATTCCTTTGGTTCGCATTGCATAGAGGCACCACTCTCCAGGTGAGTCTACATGGGAGAAAGAGGACAATATGCGGTAGCGATTTCCATATCTCTTCGAGCCTTGAGGTAAAAAAAATTCTTTTTCTTTCCTTATTCTGCTTTTGTTGCTGTGATAGTTTCGCCTTCAATTTCGAGGACAAAAATTTTTTTAAGGTGGGTAGATTTTTCACTCCCACTTTTCAAAAATAAGGTTAAAATAGTCATTTTGCATTTTGGGTATTTTGGAATTATTTATTTATTTATAATGT